>JACXGK010000447.1:0-110844 GCA_016801125.1 Novumbra hubbsi
TCTCACGTGTTGTTAAAGGGATTGTTAAAGTCTCACGTGTTGTTAAAGGGATTGTTAAAGTCTCACGTGTTGTTAAAGGGATTGTTAAAGTCTCACGTGTTGTTAAAGGGATTGTTAAAGTCTCACGTGTTGTTAAAGGGATTGTTAAAGTCTCACGTGTTGTTAAAGGGATTGTTAAAGTCTCACGTGTTGTTAAAGGCATTCCTCATTCTCCCTTTGATAGACCCGCAGTAAGGAGTCTTGGAGTATTTACTCAGCTCAGGGGAAGTTAGTGGTTTAAATAAACAATCTAAAGAGAGGACAGATGCAGGTTAGAGGCACCGTGATGACTCAGCACTTTTCAACATCACCTACACAGAAGTACATTGAAGGAGACCCACGACCCAGGTGACATTTGTGCTGCTGAACCACGGTTTCCGATAGCACACAGACGCGGAGTGTTGCTGGCAGGTTGAGTGTTTACCTCGATCTGTGCTTTGGCTCTCGCTATTGATGTTAGCATCGACCACTGATGATATAACCTGGTCCCTCTCTGCCACGAGGAGTCGTTTCCAGTACTCAGCTGGGAGCGACAGCATTCTACCGATGACCTTAGAAATATAAAGAGATCAACAAAAACATCACATCACACCAAATTCATAATTGTACTACGACAAGTACATCTCCCTTTGAGATGTCGGAAAAAATACTTATTTCACTGGGAATATTGGTACTTCATTCCTAACACATTTAAATCAGAAACACCGCAATGCAGGAATATTGTAATTGCACCGTGCCAACCTTTGGCTGAGTGTTTGTGTCTCTCATGATGGTCATCGGGGAGGGCTCTGCCACTCCATGCCCAACAACAGTGGGTCCAAACACCCTGGACAAATTGTTCTGATTCATCTGACAGAGGGGGCTTCGCATGACTCTACAGCAGGGAAGAGGCCATGTGCAGTGTTGTATTAGTGTACTTACTGAGAACACATTAAACTCGTATAGAAGTCCTGTTTACTCTGGCAATAGCCTACACATGAGTGCCAGTTAAATGTAGTTTAACAACTATTATTCTGACAAAACAGACAGGCATTTAATAACCCATAGCGCTGGAAGAAGTTGCCCCACAGATTACCCGTAGATTCTACCTTTGAAGATGAAGCATGAGGAAAGCCAATGTCTCTCTGTTAGGCTTGGGCAAGTCCCCGATGACCCGGTATATTATTGCTGTGCTCTTGTCATCCTCAGGAGTCTCTGTGAAAGATACACATCCCATCAGTGAGGCTCACGGGACACCTTAAGACAAAGAACAGGCTGCCGTAACTCAGAGAGAAACGTACCTCCAATCTACAGGATACGCACTCAGCCGATTTATAATCTCTCAGTTGATTCACTCACATTATGACCGAAAAGCCCTCGAGAGATTGTAGAAATGATAGTTCTTGGTAGCATTAGCATGTGTCTAGGATTGGCTGCCAAGGAAATTAAGACAAAGCTGCCCTGGGCTCTCTGAAACATCTCAATGCAATTTACAAAAAGGAGGTTCCGTGTCCTGAAGTCAATCAGATTTTCGGAGAGGCAGAGAGACATGATTTACATGGGATCATTTCCAGCACGCTGCAAATTACCACTTACCCTTCAGACAAGATCATATTGAAGATTGAAATTAACATGCTGAACATAGAAGAGCAGGGCTGAGAGAAATACTGAACGTTGATAGTTTTACCGTCACCAGGGATTTGTCAGATATCACAACAAGGAAATAATCTGCCCTGAATGGATGAGGTTAACTAAACACAGTCCCCTGTCTCCACCACTTGATACCTAAAGGGCTCCAAGGCGATTTTAAGATAATAATAAATCCATCCATTACTTACAGGAGTTAATGCCAAATGCATTCTCTATCAAGCATCTTATTAATGCGAGTTAGAAAACTTTAGTACATCTTCAAACTAAAGGCTAAATCACGAAGTCTGAGTGCATGCACTTAGAGATCCAGTTTTGCACACTCGGGCGATTCTTAACTCCCACTGACATTAATGCATGACTAAGTGAAAATTCTTCTGCATGAAGTCTGCATGAAGTCTTTCATTTAAGTTTTCATCATTTTATGCCTGTATACATCTTTTTCTAAGCCTCTTTTGACCCCTGAAATTTTCAGCATGCTCATTTGGGAATTCAAAAACAAATGTGCAGATAGTGTACATGCACATGCTTGATTGGCTCAAAGGATGTTCTAGAGCCCACCAGGGCTTTTCAAACAGCTCTTAAAATTATGTGTAAAATGATTTGTGTTATTTCTACCTAATAGTCAGCTACATATATAAAAAAAAAAAAAAGAAATCATGTTAGAAAGCACTGGGCCTTAAAGGGAGCATAGTCTAAGTTCTCTAGCAGATACTAACTTGGGAATAAAAAGGGCCATATCCTCCAAAATGAATGACACAGTGAACAACCACACACAAATTTCAGGGACCAGTCTTGGCACATGAAGTGCACGACTTTTACATTTAAGTGTTTGTACAGAAGTGTAATTTATTACGGTTTTACATACACCGATAGGATATCATTAATTACTACTAGGAAAAATCGTAGTGGGGCTTTGCACTGTTCACATACTAGTCTTGGGATGGTACTTAATCTTGATCAGGGTGCAGTCTATTCCTCAGACCGTTTTTAGGAAAAGTGGATGGATCTGAATAAAGCTGATTTGAGCAAAATCTAAGTTAAAATTCAACTTATTAATTTCAAATAAATGCAAACATTGTGACTAAGACCTGAATATAAAAGGTTGCTGAGGTAATTTAAACTAAAAACAAAAACAACTTAACCAAACAGCATCTGGGCAATTTTGGGTAAAAACCATAATGTACAACCAGTAGAAAACTTTTCCCTTTGGGTAGTTGTAAATAAACAATGTTCTTCTGGAAATCCATTATCTGACTTTACATCAAGTGATAGAAACAGCCCCCATATCACTTCAGTATGAAGCCAGTTTCCCAGAGTCTTTACCAATAACTTCTCATTGTTCTTTAGGACCTTTATTTGGATCCCTACCCTTTTGATCAGTTTGTGTGCAGGTAGAAGTACACCCTCATTAGATTGTACAACATGTGTATGTGAGGAGAACAAACAAATCGTATAAACCAACCAGACAGAGGGTTTTGCCACACTAAGATCTGGATTGTTTCTCGTATTTCAACCCAAAAGATCTCTGCATTTTGGAAATGAAAATTATCTTATTTAAAAAAAACTTTTGCTTGTTTAGGAGGAGTTAGTGAGATTTCTCCTGGTTTAAAAAAATAATTGCTCTGTTCCGTTCTGTCAACATGGTCTTACTTTTTTCTTTCCTTTCTGTATGCCTGTATGCTATGATGCAGCTCCCCAGATAAGCTTGAAGTGTTTCTAATAGTAAAGATTCAGATGTAATTGACACCCTTTTGACAAAGGTTAAAAAAAGAAGCTTTTTTCTATGCAAAAAGTATGTGGTACAACTATGAATTCATAATTCTTTCTTTTTTTAATTAAGTACATCTTATCACCACTTGCAAAGACTAAGATGTTCCAGGAGAAAGAGCAGAATGGTAATCAAAAGGAACTTTCCTGATCTAACCGCAAAATCAATGACCAAGTAGAAATCTAAAGAAATGCTTAGATGATTGAACAACTGCAAGTTTCTATGAGCGCACACCAAAATATCACGAAGACCTGGAATTATTCTGCCTTAAGTAACGGACTGAGATCCCTTCAATAAGTTTACAAACAATACAAAAAGGCTCAGTGACATTTTTCTTTCAAGAGGAGTGCACACTACTAAAAACAAGAATTGTGGCAAAATGCATAGGAAATTTGAGAAACATGTAATTTTGATTAATTTTCTTCAATTATCTATGAAGTTTAATATACGTCCTAGATGTTGCAAGTTACAACACAACTCACTGTTTTAATACAGACATTTCCGCTGATCTTAATCAAGAGGGACAGTTATTTGAGGTGACTAAATACAAGCATATGCACCTAAAATAATTCAATTACTGTTATGTTAGGTCCATTTGAAAAAGAGTGTCCCTTCCTTTTGGTTGTGTGACAACATATCAATGAATGCTTATATCCACATGGCAGCATATTGGGCAGTACATTACTTCTGACCAGGGCCCATGTGTGCCATCTGGAATGCACAGTGTGTGGGAAACATACCACATGCCTCCATGAAAGTTCTATGCAGCCTGAAGGTAATAAGGGGCTCCTTCAGTTTCCTCAGGAAGTCCTTGAGAAGTCCACAGACAACATGGATCTCATCCACTTTACTGAGCATTAGGGGCCCTTTGCCGCTAATGTATCTCTCCCTCAGCTCCTTCACCATGCGCTCGTTTCCAGGAACACGATAGATGCCTTTCTGCAACAGCGTAGCAGGAGCCAGTTAAACCTACGTTGTAAATTTGTCAAATAGAAATATGTCCAAGTGGAAAGCTCTCCGCATTGAGAGGAATATACCTCCTCCAATCCCCTTTTCTCAATTTCATTCACACACTGGACAATTATAAGAGGGATCCTAGGCTGCGTCGTAGGGACAAAGCTCTCTAATGTGTCCTGCAAGTAAATGAGAAATCTTTAAAAATACAGAACAAAAAAAGTGGGGTTCTTGAGAATGTTCTGTTGAGGTACCTCGGATCCACGAAATCCATGTGAGGAAGAGCAGCTGTCCGGGCACTTGTGTTTACACTCAGGATGGGCCACCACACGACAGTCCCTGCACTTCACAGCCACCTTACCGAACCGGATCCTCTTACCACACGGCACACAGGTCTCTGGACGAATCACCTAACAGGAAGTTAAGCTGCTCCATGCGCAGTCTGAATGCTCCTGACAACTCATTATTTAAATCCATATATTGTTGAACAGTTTCCCCCCCCAAGACAATTCTTACCGTTTTAGTCAGAAAGAAGTGTCGCAGAGCTTTGGTAACAATGGGAGTGAACACCTGGTTAAATCCAGGCTCGGTGCTGGTGTTCTCAATCTCGGTGATGGTGTCAAGCTCCATGGTGGTGTCAGGCTCCATAATGGTGTCATGGTCAGCAATGGTTTCATCAGTGGCAGTCCACACCGATGTTTGCTCTGAGGGACAGAATTATTGAACAATTAGTGAAGAGAGAATTGAGAGACCAGACCCACTGTGGCGTGTGGCTCCCTTACCGCCAATGGATAAAGTTAGGTTGTCTTTAATGAAAGTCCTGGGTGGCTTCTCGGGTGTTTTCTGGGTGATGTCGATCACCATGTGAATTTGACCTCCGCTCTCTGGGGTTGTGACAGACGCAGTCACAATCGTAGTCTCAACATCCTGAAAGACAGCAAAATGCTTGATTCATCAGTGGGGCTGATCTAATCATCAAGTTGTAATGGAGTGAGTCTCACAGAAAAAAGTTGTTTTTTCCCCATCAGAATGGGAAAAGGACGTGACTGAGGGAAACCAAATGGCACCCTAGTCTGTATATACTACACTACTATTGAGTCATATGGGCCGTGGCTAAAACATATATACAGTACATAGAATCGCATGCCATTTTGGATAATTGCTAAGGTTCAGTGTGGTTTCCACCAGAAAAGACAAGTGTGCTGCTCTAAGATGATGCAGAGAAGAGGTCCTGCAGACTGATGGATAAGCCACCTAACAAAAAGTGACAACACACTAAGCCCAACTACAGGGACACAACTGGCCAGAACCAAGCCCAATGATTCCGGAGACTAAATGTCTAAACTGCTAATGTTTCATTAAGTGTAATCTAAAACATCACGGAGGTCATCAACATGACTATGTCTCTGTTAATGCAGTATGGTAATTTCTAACCCACATAACATCTAATGATTGCTTTTCAAGACATGAACATCATGACCTGAACAAATTAATTGATGTGTTTTAACTAAAAAGCTATTCATGTTTTTGTGACTAGGGCTTAAGATAGCTAGGATGAAACAAGTATCCCAGCAAGGAATCTTTATTTTTTTTTAGCATGGTTATCCTATACATACTTTCCTACAACGGTTGGGAAGGGAGTACATTTAAGAAAATTGTTTTTTCATTACACAGAACAATTTTAAAGTGTTTAAAAACAGTGTTACATTCATTTTCATTTCGTTCTAGAAATGTTGAACTGGATTGAAATTGGGTACTTCTGAAAATGATTAAAGAAAGAAAACCAACATTCTGTGGGAATTACAGTGCATCATTATCGTATGTTATACAGGAATACCCATGGCTCCATTTAATGTTCTGAGAACATTAACAAGATATTCTATAAAAGACTATGTTATCAATCGATATCCCTAACTACCAAGGATCCAAAAGAGCCACCTGGAAACTGTCACCCCAGAGACAATGCCTTAGTTCCACTCATTGTGGTTCAAATAACAAAAAAATGTAAAACACTGGACTGTCATTGCATTGTGAAACGAAAACCTTTCAGTCAATGGTTTTTAGGAAAACCAGAAAACATCAGCATTGAAACTAAGCCACATACACATTTTCACCTTGAAAAAGTCCATTGCCCATGTTGCAGCCTTGTGTTTATGAAGAGTATGTCTAATCAGAATCTATAGTCTGCTTACTTTTTCAACGGGTCTTCTTTCCAGAAGGTCTTCCGAGTGACCACATACTCGTCCTCTCTTCCCAGCAGGAGCACCAGCATTTGGTCCCATGGAAGATCGCTGGTTAAGCCCAAACAGAACAAGGCTCAAAGAACCATAATAATAAATGATTAAATCATAAATTCAAGAGGTCTACAAACCCTTTTTTCCCTTGCTCTCGACTTGAGTGGCTTCACCGCTGTTACGTCCAGATCCTGTTAACATTTAATCAAAAAGTGATACATAAACCATAAATGCCATTGACATTTAATGATTCAATCTCACGTTCAAAGTGAATGTAATAAAAAAAAAAAAAAAAGTTACATCATACCATGTCATCATCAGTTCTATCATAACTAATATCTGAGTGAGAAAGGAATGAAGACTCATCGATGACAGATAATCTAAGGAAAAATCAGAAAATAGAAATATAAAAATAAAATACAAACAAATATTTGAACAGCCTTTCGGAACCCATCATTTTAATATTTACATTCCTATCACTAACATTCACAGTTAATCTGAGAAAGTATCCAGAGGGGAATGTTAGGCCACACAGTACAGTATTTTTCCATGTTTGGTTTAGATTTACTTCATTTTAAAAAGAGAAACACACATTACTTCCTGCTGATTGGGGAGGAATTTGGTCGTTTGGTTGCATAAATCATACACATATTGTGCATCACATGAACAATTTGAAAACTAACTACGAATACCAGTCAAGAGCACAATATCAAGACCAATGCCCCAAGACGTACTTACTATTGACATTTATCCCCACTCCTTCTGGCGAAAAGACAAACATAATGGACAACACCTAAAGTACATTTTAATACAATTTTATTGAAAATTCTGACTTGAAGAGACAACCGTATTATCTCAAGCAACATTATTCAGAAGGATAATCTGTGGAGTAACCGCAGTAACAAACTAATGTTTAGGCAAGAATATAGCTATACTTGTTGTACCGTTTGCTCTTGTGCTGAGTGACATTTGCTCCCCTGTGGTTGAAGTTGGCCAACATAGATCTCTGCTCATCATTCAGACATGCATTGGACTTACTGTCATTGACCAGTATATCACACATTAATTGCATCTGCCGTTGCTGTAAAGAAATAGAATATGACAGTTAGAGGAGTTTGTCCAATCTTCTCACAAACTGCAGAAAGCAGACCTATATTCTGAACAAAGCATTGATGAATGGTATTGTGTAACACAGAGTTAACAAGCAAGCTACTGGAACTACAACACTACGGTTTATCGTGCCTAAACATCAGACTGTTACCGTGGTTACCTCATGGACAGTCTAAAACATGTCGCCTCAGAAAAAACTAAACTGTCTTTGAAGTTCAAATTACGTTTATTTCAACATCGTAATTAGTAACGGGTCTTTCATAAAAAGCTACCGTATATTGCAGGTGGACCCTGTTGGATTCTAAAAGACCCTGGGATTTGTCATGACTAGGGGACACCTATTACATTGTCCAAGTAATTCTTGACCTCTAACATTAAATCCATTGTCAATCCAACTAGACAGTGCAAGGTAGAGGGAGCTGTACCAGGTACTGAAAGTCTGCCTCTGCCTTATAGCGTTTCTTAATCTCCACCTCGACCTGGTTGCGACAGTGTTTCAGTTTAACTTCCAGGGCAGCTTGGGCTATGTCTGACTTCAACAGCAGTTCTTTGTGCCTCTTCAACTCCAGCTCAGCATGTAGCCATTTCTTCCTGGTGGCATCGTAGCTTTTCACTACCTCAATAAACTCTGTCGGAAAATGAAGACCAGCATTACAAAGCAGAGACCAATCTATTAACATATCCACTGGCAGAAAGAATGACCTTGTAGAGCAGCCTGCTCCGAGTGCATATACATTAAAGAGGAAGAAAATGGACATGCCATAACAGAAATGTCTACATGACAACTGCCGTCTGACTGGAACTTATATTTAATGTAGGCTAGTCAGTTAGCGCATTGTTGATAACTGCTGCTAGTGAGGCATAAACTAAACATCAAAAATACTTTAGAAAACCTGATGGTAAATGATCACATGTACTCAGTATCTTTATGTCCCAAAAAGCAAGTGACACATTATAGAGCCCTGCGTAGATGTTTGGAAGGGCATTGTAGTCAGGAATGGTGGCTCACCTTCATTCCAACGGTTGCAAGCTTGAATCCATTGAGATCCATTGATCCATTTTGTTCCAATCATAACCCAAACCCCAGTACTGTAATAATAAACCTTCACCCAAACGATAACCTTAAAATGATATGTTTACCTAGATTTCCCCCGTGTTGAAATATACATACAGTTGTACATACAAATTCAATTTTAGACATTTATAGTTTTTACTTGTACATACAACTAGAAAGCCAAATAAATCTCTGAAATGTAATATTGCCCATAACAACTGTCTGGAGGATGATGCAACACTAAGTGGAAAATCATAGCATGTAATCTTATAATATGTATTTAGCTATCACAGATTTACATGTTATGTATTCCCCTGAGAACATGTAAAACATTTAAAATCTATATACACACAAACATTTTTGACAGCACATCCAGTTATTCTCAAACCTTTAAAACAAACACCTGGAAGGGAATATTACATAGACATGGAATGCAATAACATGTAAAACCCTCTGGCAGAGACATTTAGATAATATCTTGTAAAGACTTTTACAAAACTTCAGTTGATTTCTTCTTTCATTTTTGGTTCACAGCCTAACAAGTCTATTGCATTCTTACCAAGCTCCGTGTTGTTCATTGCATTTTCCTCCACAGCAATACGTTGAAGGCACAGAGAGAGAAGTTCCCTGATAAAGGCTTCGCCCATTTTACTGATGAATAGAAAAATACACATTAAATAAACTGATACTAAATAAGGAGGAGCATATGGCAGTTGACAAAGAAAACAAAACAACAGGAATCTCTACCTTTCACCTGGGACCAGGGACCGTTAAGCAGGTATTTTTGTTGAATTGGACAATCTACAATGTTGGGTTGGCAACTTTGTTAAAATGGTTTAACGAACTACCAAGTAATTACTTTTCTTTCAAGTTACTACAAATCGCAAGAACATGTTAACAGAACGCAATTTAGCAGTCGAACACAAGCTGTTTCAAATTACAAGGACTGATTGGAGAATAGGAACATGTGTAGCCCCCATATTTTCTTTTTGGAGGAACTGTTGCTTAGTTTCAGTAGCATAATTTACATGTAGCCTGGCTTTTACTTGCAATTGATCTGAAAGGCTGTTCAAAGTTTTTTGTCACTCGATGAACACGACTTCGCATGTGTATCAATATCCACGGCCAGTAATTAGTAGGTTACATATAAAAAATTAAGGATAACGTAATCAAAAGTTCTACGAATAAATTCGGAATTCACATTTTAACGTAGAATATTTTAATTAGATTTCACTCCTGGATAAGTGTGCATCTGGTGAACACTTATATAAACACCAACAAAGGGAGGCGTAAGGTACAGGTCGACGCGAATTTACTGTGAACTAAATTATTGTGATGTTAACATAATAACTCTCGTGTCAACTTTGGTAAATCATCAACAATGTATGTAACGAAAGGTTAGTGTCAGAAAATGTGCTTGTACCTAGGTGCTAAAGTCAAGTCATTCGTACCACTATGGTAAAATTTATGATGATACTTCTTAGATTTTCTGGACCCTGATGTTTTAGGAATACATTATGTGTATGGCAAGCCTAAGCCACGCTACACTAATAGTAGCCTCATATGTCTTTTTTTTCGGTAGGTGATTGAGCGGTAAGCATTTTGCCAGCAAACCACAACCAGATGCAAAATTCCCAGGAGGACCACTTGTTCTGTGCAGTGCCTTGAGGTGAAAGGCCACTCCATATATTATTCACCCATAGTTGAGAAGTCCACGAAGGTAGGATTATTTTAAAAAGTATCTGGCACATTTTAGGGAGATTAACAAAATAAATATTTTATGGTCTATTTGGATTGCTTGAGATAACTGTACAAAAGCAGAAGACATTTAAATATGTTATAAGGTGTACTGTTCAAAGATAATATTGAAATGGAATACTTCCCAAATATCTATCTGTGTATTAATGCATTGCTCCAAAAGTATAGGGGTCTTTAGGAGTGGTTTGGGAAACCCTGACGTAAAAAGCCACAAAACCACTATATTTAGAAAATTGTCTTCCATTAGTGCAGAGAACAATTGTGTTTAACCCTTATGCAAACAACATAATACACATGCAGCCCAAAATGGGAGACTTTTCACAAAAGTGCTGGAATGCATCTTTAAGTACATTCTAGAAGGGAAGGAGAACCTCTCCCTCAGACTCGAGCGCCTTTGTAAGGTTAAAATCTTAAATGGCAGAGTTGAACCATTAGCGGCAACAAAGAGCTACAGTAGGTGTAACATAAAGTCAAAGAATTTGCACAGTGACAGGTATTGTTTTTGCTCTGTTTTCAAGGTTTAAAATGCATCTTAAATGTGAGGCTATTTAAATCCATGCCATGTAAGACATTTTGACATTTCTTTGTCTCATTGGTCCACAATACCTTTTTCCAGAACATTCCAAGCTCTTGTTTTACTTGTTTTTTAGGCTTACTAGCCTTACGGTACAGTGGGCGGACACCGCAGAATAGCAGTCTATACTTGTATTATAAATCATACTAATTTGGGACGGCATTTTATTGGGTGAATGTTCCCTTAGTGAGATGACGTTAATGTATGCTGCAATGCTCACCATCAGTCTAAAGAAGGAACACTGCTCATTTGATTGCTTATTGTAATTCTGATGATCTTATGCCATAACTTATAACGAAGTGACATTTTGCTCATTCTGTACATCTAAGGTTACAGCATATCAGGAGCTTGTTTTTGTGTGAATGTATTTCTCGTCTTAGCTGGCGGCACCTGTCAGACAGACCCTGCATGTTAATAAGTGTCATGCTGATGTGTTGTCAAGCTATAGCTATATTCACAAGCCAATCTAAGCTACCCTGGTCCGATGGGCAAAAGAGGTATGTTAAGAAGCATTTCTTCTTTCCCTGAATATGTTTTCCCATTCTTGGTTGATGTAGGATTGCAGCTGCACATTTATTTTAATGGGTGATAGGTCTGGACAGCAGTCCGGCCCATTTAACCCCTGGACTCTTTTACTGCAAAGCCATGCTATTTTACTGAAATGAGCAAGCCCTTCCCTGAGAAAGATGTGGTCTTGATGTCAGTGTACCCTGTATTGACAAAAGTATTGGGTCACACTTCTTAATAATTGAATTCAGATGTTTCATTGCCACAGGTGTATAAATTCAGGCCCCGAGCCATGCAGTCTGCCTTTACAAACATTTGTGAAAGAATGGGTTGTTCTAAAGAGCTCACACATTTCTTCTCTCCTAGATATTCCACAATCAACTTAAAGTGGTATTATTGTAAAGTAAAACCATTTAGGGACAACAGCAACTCAGCCATGAAGGGGCAGTCCAAGTAAAGTAACTGAGCAGGGTCGCTGAGAGCTGAGGCGTGTAAAAAGTCAAAGAAAATTCCTGAAGACACACTCCAAAATCTTGTAGAAAGCCTTCCCATAAGAGTGGAAGCTGTTATAGCTGCAAAGGGGGGACCAACTTGATATTAATGCCTTGTCATACAAGCTCGTGTAGGTGTCCCAATATTTTTGTCCATATTGTGTATGTTGCTCCAAAACCTCTATATATATATATATTCACCATTAATGGTGCCTTCACAGAAGTTACCCACTAATGCATCATGAATGCCGGCTTTTGAACTGTGGGATGATATCAAGTCAGATGGTCCCACCTTTAGAAACTAAGATATTCACAATTCTTACTAATATGTGTCTATTCATATAACTAGTAAGCCCTTGTTGTTCTACTGACATAAAGCTAGCCAACTGCATCGAGCCCCCAAACCATAACAGACCAAGCCCATGACAATTATAAATTGTTTATTACTGCTTTATGTAATTATGAGTATGGTTGACATGATATGATTTAGTTACTTAATGTTGGTTTAATATGTTTTTTGGAAGAATGTAGTTTAGTTTCCATCTGTCCCAGAAAAGTTTCTGCTGCATAGAATACGTAGAAACACAATGACATCCATTAGAAGTGATAGTGTAAATACTTTCTAAAGTGAGGTACATATTAAACAGTTTTTTAGTAGTTATATTTATTTATTTGAATACATACCTTTATCTTTGATTTTTTTTCAAAATATATTGGGTGATTTCCCAATATTTGTCCTTTTTATGAATGTTTTGTGTTGGTTGATAACAAAGGAGCTTAGTACAATGGTGCTACTTTTGCAATACATTCTGGTTGCCTTCCTCAGATCCTTTATGTAACTACTTAATCTCTGCTACCTGTTTTTTAAATATTTTTATACGCTTATGTTGACTGTTAGGCTACTGAGTATTTGCATAAAACAAATGCATTAGACAAACTAACCACTCTAATGACTGCCTGTGCAATGATTGACAAGGCATTTAACTACATCAACATATTTTTCTTCTTGCTTCTTTATATAGGCTAGGCTTTTTTATATTGGATTAATACAACTAAATCAATCCAATATGCTATTTTAATCTATCTTTAGAATGTGTTCAGATAACGGTTTATTGTTTCATTAATAATGCAAACTTTTTCTGTCAGTGGCATTAGAAAGATGTTTGCATGGCTTCATACATGTACATACGACTTCTATTTTTCCCCCCCAGTAGAGGGCACTGTGGTTTCTCATTCTCGACTGGTTTAACTAGAATCACATTTTTGTGTGTGTTTGTTTGGCTTTAATTATTAGGACAGTTTTTGAGGAAAGCTTTGTTGTTTTTGGTTGACTTGATGCCACTAACAACAAAATAAGTGTCCTGCTGATATCAGAGGATTTTGTCTCTTGTTCTCAGTGTTCAAATTGCACTTGTGGCCGTTCTAGCTGGTTTTAATGTAGAGCTACACATTCTAATGTAGTAGAAGGCCTGATCATAAGCAGCACAGTTTACTTTCATGTTTGAGACACAGGTGTATGACTGTGATTTAACTCTTGCCTTCAGCATATGTTTATTTGGTGCTTAGCTCTGACATTTCTGCTAGTGCGTCAGCGTCCTGTTTATACAGATTTTAGATGTTCTTTATTACCACTGTTAGACAGATTAGAAAGTAATTAAGTTAAAAGTAGAGTTGGCCTATTGCTTAGTGCTACCTTGGTAGACATATTATCTTGGAATTAAAGTGTCTTTTAATTATGTATATTGGCTAGTGTACCACCTCACAACACATTATTTTAAATCCATGAATGGAATTACCTTGGTGAGAAGTAATGGAAAACCACTCATTGATACAAATCTAAAAAATAAATCCTGTCCATGTTTTTAAGAACATAAAAAAAAAAAAAAAAAAAGGTGGGTCTACATTATACTTTTTTTTTTCTTTCTTACTCTCCGCGATGCAAATGGAGAAAGACCTGGTAGAAAGATGATGTGTAATCAAGGTGTGCCCCTATCCCCCCCCCCCTCACCCCATCCTAGTGGCAATATGTCTGTTTGAATGAGAAGGAACTAGAGGTATTTTAATGAATCCTTTGTATAAAGCAATTTCTGATTTATCTTTTTCTTTTACCCACCTCTTTCTCTATATCTTCACTTACTCTCCCTTTTACATACTTCCATTCTCCATGTGCACCCCCCCCCACCTCATGCATCTAACTCCAGTGTGGTTTTAGAAACAGAGTTTTGCTCTAAATTAAATCCTCTCCCAGTGCTGTGTTGATAAAAATTTAATTTGGATAGGGAGTGTTGTGTTGAATGCCAAATCTGTAATTCTTCAGGCTGTGGTGTGTTCCTATTGGCATTGTTTAGAAAACCTTCTAAATAATCAGTTGGAGATAATAAGACATTTAATTCATTTGGCGTGTTCGTTTAGAGAGAACATGCATTTATTTATGAAAACCTTCATTTGTGGCGGAAATTGACATTGCAAATGATTGTCCTCGGATTAACACCCGTTATTGCTTTTCATGTTGGTGGATAGAAAATTGTTTTTGGTCCATCACAAACTTACATTTTAAAGCTCATGTTGTGATTTAGTTTACTAATATGGTACTATATAATATTAGCCGCAACATTGTTAAATGCTTTCTTTCAAATGTACAAATTGCACTCTGGGAGATGGTAAATAAGAATAACAAACTATACACAGATGAACCAATTGACCAGAAAAATCTCCCAAATGTATTCAGATACAGTAGCATAATGTAGGATGGTGACCAGACATTTTTTTTGGAGTCAAATTAACTGTGTCCACTTAAATGCCGGCAGTCCTAACTTCAGTCAGCTGTTTGTTAGACACAGATATTTTTACAAATTTCATTTTGCTACCATGTTTACACTACTTTATTGGCAGTCAGTTGGGAAAGCCATTTGCTAGACATTTGGTCCTTTGTGTCTTTTAAATATGATGAGGTTCCTCATCCTAATTCTACAGTCTTGACCTTGTGCTTTATAACTTGGTGCCTTCATAATTCATTTAAATTGGTGTCACATCAATTCAAATGCATGCTGTCTAAATAAAAGGAAGAACTTGGCCCTAATGTGAGAGTCTAGTGTTCTGAAGCATTCAGGCATAGAGCAGAATGTCAACAATCTGTCAGAATTATACCTTCACTATATTGATTTCCTCCATTGTTAACAAATACTATTCACCCATGACTGATGCTAGTTCAGAAGTGTTGGGCTTTTGGGTGATTTCATAATGAGGTAATGCAAACTTCAATGTGCAAAGCCCCTTGGGTCTTGTTAAGTTCAATAACATTAAGGTTTAAGGTTAACTTAGGGTTAAGGCATCACAGTACTGAGGGTAGAGTTGGGATGAAGGGTAAGGTTAGGGTTATGGCATCACAGTACTGAAGGTAGAGTTAGGATGAAGGGTAAGGTTACAAAAACAGAAAAAAGCCTGTCTAAACAACACAATTTCACTAGAAAAAGTGAACTGAAATGTGACTGCAGAAATGCGTGTACACTATCCCTGACCACAAAATCCTTTTAAATAGGCGGTCTATTAAACTATTAATACGCTTATAACTACTCTTGGCGCCTGGTTGGGAAATGGCACTTCTCATACATTCATACTGAAAATAATCACAGTTTACAAGCTGATGAATGAATTGCAAAACAAGGCAACCTAGCTCAAGATTATACAAATATAGGTAACAGCCAGTTACTGACAGACTTATAAATAACCCCAGAAAAGATGTGTATGCTATAGCTTTCTGTAAGTACAGGCCTGCGTGAGCAGAAAGTAGGAACTGAGTTTAGAAAGAGGAAACCAATGCAAACTTGTACAATGTTGTTTTTTAATGCTTCATTTTATGTTATTGATTCAGATTATTACTTAAAGATGCAGTCCGGGTCTTTTTAACAATATTCATTTAAACCTCCCATTTTGGAGGTGTATAATCTATCATTAGATTCAATATAGCCTGAAATAGTCTACACATCATTTTCCTCTTACAACTGAGCTGCAAAATGTGTTACTGGATTTTTTGCATTCCACCATTAATACGTCTCATGAGGAAATGCATATTACCTTTAAATGATAGCCATTTCATTTCAGGTTAAGTCCATTTCATTTAAACTTGATGTTTTGATAACCGTCTAAATCTTGTCAGGACTGGGTGATGTTTGTCAACACGCTTCAATTCAGTCTACAAAAATACCTTAGCTACACTGTAGGCAATATGGATAGGTGGTGTAACCCTTCACTGACCTTATTTGAAGTGTATTTAAAAATCCCATATGGTAGAAATGAATGGTGGAAGAATGCGAAGAGTTTTTTCAGTTTCAGTTCAGACAAGGTGTTACAGATATTGTGACTCTTATAATTTCAGTAAATTCTTTTCACATAGTCAGTGTGAAGACATTGTTTTGATGAACTTATTGGTACTTAAAAGTGCAACATTTTCAGGGTACCATTTTGGCTCAACAGTGCCACTTTTACAACCAGTGGTTAAACCAAATTACTTGATTCATGTTCTTTGGAAAAAATAATTTGTAGTATTGACATTGATTTTCTGTTCACAAGCCCATCTGCTTCTCTTTGAAACAGGCAGAAGTATCCACTCGTGCATCAAGTTCTTAAAATGAAGAATTGCAATCTACATTAAGTGGCACTCTGTACAGGACTTTCACTTAGTCGTATACTTTGCTTAACACTGCTGCCCAGCAAAACATTGATTTTAGTGCGTAGCATTTGTCTGTGGTGCTGTTATGAAGGCGATGTGTGTAATAAACAAGGGATGCATGGAGCTCCCAAATCCCTTGGGAACCATTATCAGCATCACTGATGCAGGAAATAGATTCCATGTAGAAAATAATACCCTTGAATAATTAATGACATGGGTTTTAAATGAACCGCTAATACTCAGACTGCACCCTGGAGAGATGGAGCAGGTAAGTTTACAAGTGCTGTTTAAAAAAAAAAAAAAAATGGGATCTGCATTTGAGACTTTGGGACGGTGGATAAATGGGTTAAGGGGGTGGGATTACAGCTGATATTTACGATAGTAATCACTCAACTTTGATTTGGTGACTGGTGTGTGTGTGGTTTGGGTGTGTTCTGCATACCAGTCAGCTGCTGTGGTTAGGTAAGCCTGGTCTAGTTGTGTGACATCACTCAGCTTGACTTGTTAGTACAGACCTTGTTTGAATACAATTTCAAATACCCTGCTTCAAAAATTCTACATTAATCTCCCCAGTTAAGCAGTTGTAAATCAATGTCACCAGTTTTGGTGCAAATAAAAGTGACAACAGGTGCCCTGGAGAGGCAACAACAAGACAACCCCCAAAAAGGGAATGGTTTTGCAGGTAGTGGCAACCCCCAAAAAGGGAATGGTTTTGCAAGTAGTGACCACAGATAATTGCTCTCTCCTTATCCTTCCTGATAGATTCTTTAGTTTGGCATTTTGCTAATGTTATTGTCACTACTGGTAGCATGAGGCGGTACCTGCAGCCCTTTCAGATTTACGCAGGCAGTAAAGCTCATCCATACATGCCATCGCACAAAGGTTTGCTGCGTCTCCTAGTGCAGTCTCAAGATCATAGAGATACTAGGAGACGGGCTGTTACAAGAGGAGAGCTGCACAGGGCTGAAGAAGGGCATCAACTCAGACTTGTATCTGCTCCTGCGAGGAGGAACAGAAGCAGCACTGCCAGAGCCCAATAAGATGACCTCCAGCCAGCTGGTGTGCATGTTTCTGATCGAACTGTGGTAAAATATTTATTTGGCCGGCATTTAGCTTATATATTAATAACATGAATATGCATATGGACTGGTAAAATGAATGAAGTGGTGGGGGCATTCAGAATATCGTCATCGGTTGACATGGAACAATTCTGATTTCGGACTGCTTTCTATCCCCTGCTTCAAAGATAATGGAATGTTACTTTGTTTGGTGTGGCACTAGAGCAGTGTTGGAACTAGATCTTAATTGAGTCATTGAGGGGTGCCTATTCACTAGGCTCTGGTTAAGCAATGGAAGAATGTGTTTTTGGTATAGATGCAAATTGTTGGAATGTTTGTTGACAGAAGTTTGTGTGTAATGTGTTTTAATGTATTCGGAAGAAACTTGCCCTACAATGGGGGAAATGTCAACTTTGAACACAAACCTTGTTTCATCCTGTATTTTCCCCATTTTGAATAGTTTCTTCCACTGGCTGTTACATGTACAAATGTCACTATATGACCTTTTAGTTGCCATTCTTGTTTTAAACATTAAACTAAAATACAGCATAGCATAAGCTTCCAGAAGCATTTCTTGTATTCCCAAAATGAAGTATACATTTAAAACAAAAATGCTGGGCAGTCATTTTGAAACCCACTGTATGCTCTATGTTATTAAGATATAGAAATTGCTTACTGGCTATTATTGTATGTTGCATGATGACACCTAAAGGAAGTATGTATTAATGACTTCATACACAGCTGCCTGTAAGCCCAGAAAGTATTTCCACTCATAGACTTTATATCTTTGTCATTTAGCATAGTCTCACATTCATCCTAAGATAGTTAGGTGGAAAAACTACAAACCTCCAAGTTTTTACTCCAATTTGTTAACATAAAATAGGTTAGCTTTTAAAAAAAAACCACTAGCCCTGAGTGGTTTGCGAGCTGACGTTAAGACAGCTGAGACAGTGCCAGTGAAGTGTTTTCACAGTGCATGCTTTGTTTCTGTTGCCCCAAGTGTTTCACCAGGCTAGTGACTATTCTGATTTGCAGTGCACTGCTCTCTGACATACCGCTCTTATTTTGTAAGACCTGTACAAGGCTTGTTAACCCTTGCATATTTGACAGGCAATACAGTCAGACTACTATTAATTAGCACATGCTTTTTGAATAATAATAATAACTGATTAATTGATTAATTGGTTTCTCATGCTTTTGAATACATAGTCTTTGAAAGACAAATCAAAGATGCCACAAATTTCAAACAACGGAACAAAGCATAGGTCCGAAGCTTCAAATAGATTGTTGTTTTTCCTGACCAGAACTTGGTAAAGTCATGATTTCAGTGATGATCAGACAAGAAAGTCAGAGCTCTAGGAAGTTCGAGTTGGATGCTTGTTCATTTTCCCATGTAAATAGCATTGAGCTGTGTTTGACAGGTTACTTGTTGGCTGAAAACGTAGCGTTGTGTGGTTTTAGCGGTCCTGTTGTCTAGGCCTCACACTCTGGTGCTCATGTACTACTGCAGCATGAATTTCAGTCTGGCCTACTGCTCATTTAGCAAATTACTCTTCTGTCTATATCCAATAAAGCATAAATGCATTGATGAAAATGTCTATTTTCATCATATACTATGTTAATAATACTATTATTGGCAGATGCCGAGTTTTACTAAGGTATGCAAGCATTGCCACTGTTTTGTTGCACATTGAATCCTTCAATAAATTGGTATTTATGCACATTTCCTGTGAGAGATGTGGTGATGCCCCAAATATACAGGTCCCTTTAAAGTGATCCGTCAGAGTAAGTGTCTTCCATGTAAATTGTACTGTGGTTACTATTAAGTGCATGCTCACGATCAGTGCCTGGACACAGCAGGATATTCTAATGCAGGATTTTATTTATTTTAGAGTTTTGGGCATCTTTCCAAACACAATTAGCACTTTAGAGTGTTTGTTCTGCTTTGTTTGAGCTCTCAAGACCACTTGAGTTAGACTACAAAACTTAAGGTGCCGTCAGCCCAAGAGGTTGGCTGTTATTTTCCCTGATAGTTTCACAAGTAATGGCAACATTCCAGGTGGCTCAAAGCCCTCAAAATAATTTGGTACGGTGCTCCAAAAACTGTTTTACTATTGCGTTGGCTGATAAGGGAAGAAAAAAAAGGACTATGTGCTTGAGGCTAATGTTAGATTGCTCTTTATTGTTTAAGATGGCTCTCAAATGCCTGCGTTGACCAAACATAAGCTTGCATATCCCCCAGACATTGACTAGCATTTAAAGCATTGACATTTAATTCAAAACTTTAAGACAAATTCAGTTTCTGAGCCCCGATTAGGTTAAAATAGTCAATAGTCTTTTGTCAGTTTGCACATGGGTAAGCACGATTGTTCACGTGTTTGCAATTATGGCACATTTTACAATAGTTTTAAAAGTAGTGAGTTTAATTGCCATGTTGAGCACTTAATAAGCCTTAGGAAACATTAAACTTTTAGACTTATTACACAGCCTTCTGAAAAAAGACTCCATTGTTAGCAATTGTCGGCAATCAGTTAAATGCAGAAGGGATTTTCTGAGTGGTGGAGAAAAACTAGTGTTTTCTAACCCTTGCTAGACATATACAGAATAATGGAGCGAATTCCAATAATTAGTTAAAATTCATAATTTAAACTAATTACCCAAATTACATGGTTTTTAGGCTTATCTGGAAGGATAACAAGTTAGAAATCCCAGTATTTCTGCATAGCATGCTCTGGGTAATTTTCATTATTATGAGGGAACTCTAGCAAATTGACACAGATTAAAAAATCATTATCATCCTCTAATGAACATGCAGTTTGGTCTGTCTTTTAATTGTGAGTACAATGTAGCAATTTTAGAAAATGGTTCCAATTCATTGTGTATGCTAGTGTACTCAAATGTGAGTAGTGGCTACGGACCGTTATTCTCTTCTTATCCATCCTTACTGATTCTTTAGTTTGGTGTATTGCTAGTGTCCTTGTCGCTACTGGTAGCATGAGGTGGTACAGTAGCAGTGGTAGTTCAGCTCCACCGGGGAGGCTCATCCGTACGTGCCATTGCAAGGTTCGCTGTGTCTCCCAGTACAGTTTTAAGAGCATGGAGGAGACACCAGGAGCCAGGCCATTACAGGAGGAGAGCTGGATGGGGCCATAGAAGGGCATCAACCCAGCCTCAGGACTGGTATCTGCTCCTTTGTGCGAGGAGGAACAGCCGGATCCCTACAAAAAGTAATTCAGCGGGCTACTGGTGTGCATGTATCTGACAGTTGTCAGAAAGAGAGTCCTTGAGTCTCCAGAATTGTCAGGGCTGCTGTTGGCGACTCGCTCTCTTCACAGATAAGAGCAGGTTCCCAATGAGCGTGTGATCGACGTGAACGAGTCTGGAGATGCCGTGGTGAACGTTATGCTGTCTGCAACATCATCCAGCATGACTGGTTTAGTAGTGGGTCAGTGATCTGGTGTGGGGACGCATATCTTTGGAGGATTGCACAGACCTCCACATGCTAGCCATTGTTATGGATGAAATCCTCATACCCTTAGTCAGATCTTATACTGGTGGGCCCTGGGTTCCTCCTGGTGGAGGACAATGCCTGGCCTCATGTGGTCAGAGTGTGTAGTCAGTTCCTGAATGATGGTGGCATTGATGCCAATGACTAGCCCTCACGTTCCCCAGGCCTGAATCCAGTTGAGAACCTCTGGGACATTATGTATCACTGCATCCGGACTATCCAGGAGCTCTCTGATGCTCTGATCCAGGTCTGGGAGAAGATCCCCCAAGACACCATCCGCCATATCATCAGGAGCATGCCCGGAGGTTGTCTGGGGTGCATACATGCACGTAGGGGCTATACACACTACTAAGTCACATTATGAGTTGTCATGATGAAATTCACGCAGGTTGGAACAGCCTGTTATTTCAGTTTGAATCAGGCTTCAATTGGTTAGTGATATTGGTTTCCATTGACTGTTGTTAACCACCTGCAAAACTTGTAACCACCTGCAAAATCATTCCCTTTCAGGAGGTTCTCTTGCTGTTGCCTCTACAGTGCACTTGTTTTTACTTTCATCTGCACTAAAACAGGTGACATTGATTCCTAATCGTTTGCTTCCTAACCAGACAGATTGATATCCCTGAACTAACTGACTTGTTATACTGTGATGATTATGTGCTCCCTTCATTTTTTGGAGCAGTGTGTACATATTTGTTCAGGCATCTGAATAGTGTCCTAAAGTTCCCCGGTTCTAATTCCCCTAATACCAATGTGAAAGCCATCGCGTTCTTCCCTAATAACATTCACCCCAGGTTGATGTTGTAAATAAGATTGGGTTATTGATTCAATTGCCTGGTTAAATAATGGTAAAATAAAAAATCTTGTTCACATTACTTTTTCATGGCCCCCACGCCATTTAAAACATCTAATAAATTCTGTCTACTGGTGTTCTTTTTGCTTTTTGTGTGTTTCATTTGTTTTATCTAATCGTTTGATGTGGAATGATACACTTAGAATTCACTTGAGTAAATATGTTGCAGAGTCCATTACTGTGACCGTAAAATAATGAAAGTGCTTAGGGTTTTAAGCAATTAGAATATCTTTAATTCACTACGGGATGCAATTATTGACAGGAAATTCCTCGTAGGCCTGGTAATGAAGGACTCATCCTCCTCCCTGCTGTGTTAGGAAATGGTGGCAGGGTTTTCTATCTTAACTTTCCAGCACATTACTTCATCTATACTATGACAGTGGATATTGCTAGTCCACTTGCCAATACACTTCTACTGCTTACCCTGAACTCTTCATTGAGACCATGTTGAACCATCAATCTATGCGTGAGTCAGTGCCTTATTGACATTTCTGCTGAAATCCGCATGAAAATCTTTCAAATCCAATGTTGTAAAGTAAGCAAATGTACAGTCTTTAATTGGTTCATCAAGGTGATTGTTGTTTCCTTTGATGTGCATTTGAGGTTTACTAATGCAATTTTTGTTTATTAAAAATATATTTATTGATACAGAAATAACTGAAATTTCCAAAGTCTCTTTTGTAAACGTTTCAAAATGAAATCACTTGTCTTCCAGGGGATAATAATAACTTTACAAGAGACTGATGGAATCTAATTTGATTGGTCCTCATCTCGCGGCCTTGTGATTTCATTATGGTGGAGTCGGCCTGCCTCGGTGCAGGATGCAGGATAGAGGATATATGGCCATAGAATGTAGGGTCCTCGTATTCACCCCATATCATATGCGCTGTGTATGTCCCATATCCCTTTTATAAAATCCCATTATAAATAGCACATTCTTGTGTTTAGCAAGTGACGGTAAACTTTAACCTCAGACCAATGTCGTGCCTAATCCCAATGCTTTTGTAACTTTAATAATGGGGAGAGGTGGGGATTCATACCATTGGGGATCTATATTATGGAGGTGCCTTTGTTCCCTTTCATTAGAGGGAGGAGTACAGACAAAAGATGACGTAACTGCACATTTCTGCGTCAGATATTGCTAGGCCTTCAGTGTTTTTGGATCCATCAAAATGTGCCCAACATTAGACAAACTGGTGTCTTGTCTTCATGACTAGTTTCTATCTGTCAATCTGCCCGCAATAGAACCCATTCTTGTAACATTGGAGGAAGAACTGGGCACTGAGACACATTGCTCTGGGCCAAGACTACAGAGTCGTCCACTTTAACAGTTAACCCAACTTGAATTCAGTTGAACAAACAAATGTATGTACTAGTTTAGGAACAGAGAATGGTTAACGTTAAAGTTGGCTGAACAAACAATGATTAGAAACCGTCTAGGTATATTATATGTATACGTATTTATCTATTCAAGACAGAAGATAATGTTTGCAAATGATTCCGAGTCAGCAGTCTTGTTCCCGCAGATTATCAGTCACAGTATTTGGGATGTCCAAGCTTGAGTCTGACTTCTATGAAACAGGTGCCTCTCCTTTCCAATACCCTATAACAACAGTAGCCTGTAGAAGAGAGGTAAAAGGAATTGGAGATAAAGGCAATTAAGATGATGCCAAATACATTTGAAAGTTGTGTTGGACTGACAGGATGGTGGTGTCCTCTCACAGATTTGTTTGCCATACAAAGTGAATCTCACTGAAGTTATGGAGCAGATGATGTGTTGTTAAGTACATTTTGTCTAGGAATCCGTGATTTTGATTATGAGATTCATCTAGGGTCGATTATATGATAGTACTGTTTGTCTTCGATCTTGTTATTTGACACATTTCATTCAACAGTGGTTCTGTGTTGTCTATATTGATATGTGTTATTTAAAATTGGTCTGAAGTGCCCAAATGTATAGTTTTCATTAGTACACCCCCCCCCATGGTCTGGTGCACCATTCAACTCCCCGAGTCCCACTGTGTGTCCCCTTGTCTTAGGGAATCTGGGTTGTTGACAGGCTAGTTGTTTTAAAGGAGACATACCAGCACGATGCTCAAGAGAGATCCAAAATAAGTCAAGCACTCTAAAAGGAACCGGTAGTCTGAAGTGGCAATACTGTGTTGCAGACCATAACCACATCTTTTCACCAGTCTGATGATTATTTGGTTAGTTGGAATTGTTAACCCTAAACAATAATTTACCATTGTGTGCTTGTGTGTGTGTATATATATATATGTGTGTGTCTGTATGTGAACTTTATGGATATAATGCCACAGTTGGTGACCTTCAGAATGAAGAATTAACATGATTCATGCTGTATGGAGAGGTCATTGGCTGTATTATTGGATGCAGTTGGAGCATTGTCAAGAGAGATGATGGCAATTTTTTGGGGCAGAACAGCTTCTGGCCTGGCAGTGTTACCTAGGTACTGGAAGGTTGGCTACGAGGGTGTTAGTCTGATAGAGATGCCAGTCAGTGAGGACATGCTGTCTCTTGGCTGTACATTTTCATTTACATAACGAAAAGAGATTTCCTATTTATTAAGCATTTTTGTTATTCATTGAACTTCAGTGTTAATAGTTTTTTAGAATGTTTAGTGCTAGTCTGCAGGCGACATTTTTAAGTATTAGTGTATTTATGCAAATACTTATTAGTAGAGTATATTACTAAGATGGTATTACAGTATGTGAATATTGTTCTTATAACACCCAACCCCTTAAAAAAGACAAAATAAATGTATACTATAAAAAGGCCTACAACTTTCATGCACAAGTTATTTACTCAAGTTTGCTTTTAAAGAAATACATTGGTTGATTTTCAACAAATAAACTGTAGGGTTGCTAAAACATGTCTCAGTACTTCGCTGTTAATGTTTCTGAACCAGAAGGAACCAGAAGGAACAAAGACCATTAGAAGAGCTTCCTGCACTTATTTCAACCAAAAAGAGAAAGCTTTTTACATCCACTGATGTGGTTTTCATTGATGAAAACAATATAATTTGTTTGACTGAAAACGTTGTTACTTGGTGTGTTTTCTCTACTGTAGAGGTCTTATTGGATCCCGAAATAAATCTTCAGCTAATTTCTTCTGTGAAATTCCCACCCGACATCGATGTTACCTGGACACAGATCTGATGAGGACTACATTTAATCCAACATATTTGAGAGGTTTATGTTAGATATGTACTTCATACCCAAATGGACCATAATATAAAACTATGCTCTATTGCCTTGCTGTAATTAATTAATTAACTCACCTGCAGAACTTCTCAAAAAATATATTTATTCTCTTCATACAAACGTCAACAGTGTTTTATCTCTTGTAAATTGTAAATGACAGTAGTTCAGTAAATATAGTATATATTCCTATTTGTCATTGATAATCAATTGTTTTGATGTTCAGAATCAGAATCAGAAAAACTTTATTGCCAAGTACATTTGACCATACAAAGAATTTTCTTTGGTGTTATGGTGCATGACAACAAAAACCGTAAGTGGTATGAGGAGTTCTATCATTTGGTATCCTTGTTTTGCGGTAGTGCAGATGGTAGTCTTGCTTGGGTGGCTGTTTTCTAGACTTGGGTGTCACTTTTCTAGACTTCCTCTGACACTGTCTGGAAGGGTCATAACTTAACAGACATGTCTTACTTGTGCAAATGCAACTTTCTGAGCTATTTGGAACGGGAAACAGGGTGGGCCTGTTTAAAACAATGTTATAATGGGCCTATGCAAGTTTACTTTAATAAGAGCTCAAGCCTAACAAGGACCGACACGGGACGGCGGAGGATAGAGAGAATTTGGCCATTGATACTGACATGAACCAACCGCAAAGGATTTTCATCATAAAAAATAATTTCAGCTCTGCGATCTGTGGCGTCAAAGCGAGATCCCACCAGGGTCTGAGGTTGAACTACAGAAGGCCATCAGGTCAAAAGTTGTGGGTGGAGAGAATTGTTTCAGAGTTAAATCATAATGGCAAATTAGAGCTTTAAACTACTATTGAACCCACCCCTCAAAGCAAACACAGCTCAGAAAAATGAATGGGACAAGTAATCATCGTAGTATAACACTAAGTCAATTCAACTTCAGGGTTATCTGTCCAGTTTGGAAGCATACGCAAATGTAAAGCAATGTCACATATTTTGTGAAGCAAAGCACTCACTGATGCCCAGACCCAGATCTGGGAGATTCCCCCCTGGGAGATTCCCCCCTGACCCCCCAGACACACTATTGAGTCACATTATGAGCTGCCGTGATGAAATTCACGCCGGTTGGAACAGCCTGTTATTTCAGTTTGAATCAGGCCTCATTTGGTTAGAGATATTGGTTTCCATTGACTGTTGTCATGTACTTTTGTTCTCAACTAATTGCATTTGCCTTTGGAGTCTTTTATTAGTGTCTGTCCACATGAAGATCAAAGAGGGGTCAATTAAGCTATTATGTGTCTGAAACATTCTCGGAAACATAAAAATAAAAAGCATTAAAAAGAACGAATGCACTAGTGACGACTTGGTAGTCCAAGGAAGAAGGCAAACAACTTGGTAGGCCGAGGAAGATCTGCAGTACATGACAGATTGGATTGACAGATAAAAGAATACTCTTCAGGAGGTAGGCATGGATGTGTCAGCCGCTACCTGATCCTCAAAAGTCTTGAACAGCAGGACTACAGAAGCTACAATGCTAGGTGCAAAAACACTTGTTATCCTCAAATAGAGGATGGCCTCAAAAGTACCTACATAAGATGGCAGTGGTCTGAAAAAACCCCGATTGTGAACAGATGAGACAAATATTAACATGTACCAGAGTGATGGAAAAAGCAGAGTGTGGGGAAAAAAGAACTGGCATACCACCTCTTCTGTGAAATAATATGGTGTAGGGGGTGTTGTAGCTCGGGCATGTATGGCTGGCAATGAAACTGTCTTCAGTGGTGATGTAACTGCTGATGGCTGCAGTAGAATACATTCTGAAGTGTACAGAAACATTTTGTCTGCTAAAGTACAAGCAAATTCCTCCAAACTCATTGGATGGCACTTCATACAGTAAGGCAACAACAACAAACATGCCACCATGGAAACTAGGACATTTTTATGTTCTAAAAAAGTTCTCAATTTGGAATCTGTTGGAACATGTCTTTCATTTCAGGAAGCTGCAGTTGGAGACAAAAAGACCTTAAAGCAAAAAAATAAAGATGACTGCAATACAGGCCTGGCAAAAGCATCCCCTGAGAAAATACCCACTGACTGATGGGTTCAATGAGTTGAGACTTCATGCATTTCTTTTTCATGGAAAAGATATAAAACCAAAAACCAAACGCACTTTGGTCCAGTTTCAAAGATACGGTTTAAGAAAGACAAACAACAAGTTCAATTGAGTTTTCTATTAAACTTGATTTTTACATTCCTTGACTAGGCTTAATCTGTGTATGCGAAACTGGCCCCTCAAGTGTTTATTTTGGAAATTATATTAAATCTCTCTCTATGTTGCCTTTCAAACCTTAGTTGGCAGATCATTCCACGGAAGTGGAGCTCTATGAGAGAAACCCTGCCTCCAGCTGTTTGTTTAGAAATTCTAGGTACATTAGAAGGCAATTCCCATGTTTCCAATTTTCTTCCGGCATAAGGTGTAGTTCCTGAGCATACTTCCTTGTTGTAACCTTCCGCTATATCATTTCAATTCAACTGGTTGCACTGACAGAATTAACAAGGTTAATCTGAGTAATGTGGATGAGGTTAAACTTTTGGCATACCTTTCCTAAAAGGAAAGGTTTGCTATATTTGAACCTGGGCCTTTATGTAGAGACACTTTCTTTTGTGAATTATTACGGTTGATTTTTTTCCAAATGTTTTTGGCAGTCTCTCTGGGTAACAATGGAAATGAAAGGGGCAATCGATAGAGTGTTCGAAAATATATCATTTGGTTTTCAGGAGAACCTAAAGAGACATATGTCATTATACCCTGGCCTTCCCGTTTTGGAAAACCGAATGTATCATGTATTTTAAAACACTATATTGGTTGCCCCAATAAATTTGAAAACATTAGTAAAAACTAAAAACGGTCATAATTCACAAAATGATATCTCTACATACAAGGATTATGCTAGATAACAAGAAAATAGGCCCCAGGTTAAAAAAATACCAAACTTTTCCTTTAAGCATCCTGAAGACCTCCCAAAGACCACAGAGGACCTTTTGTGCATTGTGAATGGTGCCACAGGTGTCTGTTTAACTAGACCCAACCATACGGCCACACCTCACACTGTTTGTGGAACATGGTAAAGTCCTGTCACTTTTAGATGCCCATTCCACAGTGGAAGACCCTAAGTCACTGAGTCTTTTTCTTTCTGCCTTTGAACTTAATCCTTTCAGTGAAGGTTTGGCCTGAGGCCTGTAAGTTCTATGTAAGATGGCAATGAACCAATAAATATGCATGCAGGCCTCCATCCATTGAATCAGAAAGGTTTCTATTGGCTAGTGCTCTGTTGTAAGAAAATGATTTCACAGTGAAAGAACAATAAATGGCTACCGTTGAGTTTCGAGAAACAAGAATAGTACTACCTTTTTGAATACGTTTTGCTTGTGGAATGGTTTTTGCCTATAAAGGCACTAACTAGACATCAAAGCTTGAAATGTATTCTGTTTGAAGTTCTTTTTCTACTTTGGTATTTCCAAAGCAGTCGGCATCATTTTTAGGCCACCTGTCTCTTGAGTGCACATACATCTTGAAATATGGGCTAAAGGAAGCTGTTAGAAAGACTTTGTTTCATAATCATGCTATACTGTACAAATAGACAAATCCATTAATTTATTAAATAGGTTTGTAATATCTTATATACATTTACTAGGCAGGGGACTAAAATTCAATTTTGTAACAACTTTGGATTTACAAAATAATTTTTTACTTTTGGATTACTTGGCCATTCTGAGGCATTACAAGATGGATTCCAAGGATTCATTAAAGGCTTAATTAATTGTCATTATCACAAACATCTAATAACATTAATCTCAGAAATAACTATGTACCTCTTCAACATATTCCATTATTTTTTGCACGTTAGCCAGTTACTCCCCAACCCTGGTATTTACTCAGTCTGTAAACAAAGTCATTAATTGCACTGAAAGTAGATGCATGATCTGAGCTACCTGTTTCTATCGAGACATACTTGCATTGCAGTGAACGTTTGCCCTTATCTGACGTCTCGGTTCATGGGAAGGGTGGATTACTCTGTATTGGTATTTACAATCTCTCTCAATTAGATTAGAGATCCAAGCATCAAAGCAGATTAACTCTCTTGGTGTAAATAACCTACTTATTTTCTCCCCACCTTCATGGCAGAAAGTGACAAGGCATTAAGTTGTGAAGACTTTATCCTTTGCCTTAGTGTTTGCGGTATAATTAAAACCGCTCACTCTGGAGAGGGTGTCACTGTATAGAGATCTTCCTAAAGATGAGGTTCTAGCTACCGTCTATCTATCTGTTGTTGTCGTAGCCTAATGATAATATATTAGTCAAAATACAATATTGGTGAATCATATTAATCAAAGCCATACAGTTCCTTGGATATAGTGCATTAGGAGCAATATGAAAATGGGCTTGGTAAATTATGATTACTATGTTACTTTACCATGTTTAACCTGACAGACTTATTTTATATACTATACTCATAGGGTTACAGTGATGATGCGGGATTGGATATAAACATTCACTGTTGTGTGTTTTTTGTAAATTTCCTTTATTCGTTGTCCAGTAGTAGAGGGTCATCACTTGAAAGAAATACTCTCTGTTTAAATGTTCTTCTACTTCCCCTGGGGATGTATACAGAGAGAAACCAAGGGTGGTTGACTAGTTGGTTTTCTTCTCTGTATTCATTGCTATCTGAGACTCCTGGAGGACAGAGGCAGAGCACGTTTATACCGACACATCTGATGTTTCAGTGCCTGTGGGGGAAACTGTTCTCCGTGACCTTGTGGCCTGTAGACGAGTAATTGGTCTCTAGATTATTCATGTTGATTGTCATGCAGCGTTCATCAAGCACCTCTAATTGACATATCGAAGTCCTTCTGTCTCTCACCCATGTAAACAATTCACCCTCAGCACAGACGATCACCATGTTTTATTTGCTAGTGTACATGTTTAGCCTTGCAGACTTTTGATATCTACTGCCATCATGTAAACACAATCCTTTACAGATGGTATTGACCAACCCTTGACTTGATTGATGGGCATGCTTTACAAATTGTTTTGCCTTGATAGAGACAAAGCTTCGATTCAACCTGTTTCGGTGTATTTGTCTGTGCAATTGTCTTTCTCAGTGGGAAGTACAGTGCTATTCTGATATAACAAATTATGCATTCACCCATGTTTAGTCATAATTGTACCAATCTTGTCTGATAAATTGCTTTGTTAGCAAGACTTGCTAAGCTTGTGTGCCAAATCTAATGACTCAAACAGGTTGATATGTAAAAACATGTGCCTGTGATAGCATCACATAATGGTTTTTGGCTTGATGGGGTTTGCAAAAGATTTTTTGTTAAAAAAATGCAAGTTGATTATGAACCAGTTGTTATTTGTGTCAGTGACCGGTGGGAATGTTACAGAGGAAATGAGATATTAGAGTTAACTGTCTTAGGACTACGGCACTAGATGCTCTAACCACTAGGCCACCTTGCTGCCCTGACATGTTCCCTAGTGACAGTATGACAAGGATGACTAATTGACATGCATCTATGTGCCAGATCACACCCACATTAGATTTTTTTGTCTAGTGTGCCCATTATGTTTAGGTTTATTTCAGATTTGTCTATCGTGTCAAAAATTGTCACATATGTATGTGGAGGGACTGATCCCCAGAGACTGATCCCCAGAGACTGATCCCCAGAGACTGATCCCCAGAGACTTATCCCCAGAGACTTATCCCCAGAGACTGATCCCTAGAGACTGATCCCCAGTCCCCTTTCCAATTTCATTGTGGGTCGCAACAAACCAGTGTAGGCCTTACCGTTGGAATTGGCTGCTCAATATGGGTGTCTCGTCACATTTCTCCGGGGTTATCCGTGACATTTCCATTATGAGTTTTAGTGGTCCGAAATGCAAGCTTATGTACAGCTTTATTAAACTACTGTTAGGGTTCTGCTTTAGGAATTAACCACAAAACTGACATGTCCTGTCAAGAGAATAATATTGAGGCGGACATTTATTTTGTGTTTACATATTTTTATAGGATTCAAGTCTAGATTCTTTGTACTTGATTGGCAGTGTCTTTATACTTTAAGACAAATCTGTTGTATTTGGCTTTAGCAGTGGTATTGGCATATAATGAACAAATCCAGGAAGTTGTCATGCAGGGGAACATTCCCATTTCCAGCTCAGCAGATATCCATGGCAACCCTAATTCTGCAGGTACAGCCAGATCGCTGGTGGTAATTGCTTCAAACGGATGCATACTTTTACCAAATTGACCTTTATCAAAACCTTGCGCCGTATTAATCTGCTGTTTTGTCTCCATTAGTCTGACTGCAAAGTCATCCTGATTTATGGTGCCGTCTGAAGGCTCCAGACAACAGGTTTAGAAAACAGTCTGAATGTCATCATGTTATCACGTCTATCAGAAAAAAGAAAACAGCTGACAGCCTCTGAGGCTTTGCAATGTGTTTAGTGGTTATGAAAGGCCATTTAGTTCACTTTTGATTAGATCTTATAATTCCCTTTCCAATACAATTATAACAGTAAACGTGAATTCAAAAGTTGCTATTATTTTAAGGTGGATGGACAATGAACCTACAAAATGGCGTTGGCATAGCTCTACAACAAACAAGGTTATTAGAAAGTTGGCAATGTTGTTGTTTTTTTCCTTACTACATTCTATTAGTACCTCAAGCTTATACAAGCCAAAATGCTTGGGAACACTTGCTCAAGACCCATTAAAAGTAAACGTTGTTTGAGAAGCTTTTTGGTCCAGTCACAGTTTTGGCCTGGGTAGCTTAGTGTTTTTAGAAAGACATATTTTATGATGCTTGGACCTTGTATGTTGGATACATCCATAGTGTTCATCCCATAGTCAAAGGTTGAAAAACCTCTCCATATGTATGTATTCCACTAGTCACCCAGGTTGTGCCGTTGATGTTGTTAACCGCATTCTTGAGAGACACCTCAGCCATTTGCTGGTCAACAGTTGAACTAGAAGAAAACAACTTTCCCATCATTACTTCAATTAATGTAATTTTTTTTATTGGACAGGAAACCACTGAAAGATGCATAATGTGTAGTAAATTGGATTTCAATCAACCCTGCAGCAGAACTTGTGCCCTGGAGGTTAGGGGCCACTAGATCTCACCCTAGGCAGCATACCATTTATTTTAGACAGATGGCTATGTTTTTAGGAGCGAATGCAAGTAAAAAACATTAAATAATGCTAACATTTGCTAGCACACATTTGGTAAAAACCCCTAAATAAACATCCTATATCTAGTTAGCTAATTATCTGGTAAATTAGAAATGTTAGCGAAGAATTATGCTGTACCTAGTTAGCTAATAGTATTATTGTCTGGTGAAATGCTTCAGCTGTGAATTAATACATTAGGTTTCTTAAAAACCATTGGGCATAATTTAAATGCCACCGTGTACCTAAACATTGTAGCTGACCATGTGCATCCATTACAAATGGACAATGCACCAGGTCACAAAGCACACAGATGGACAGATGAACATGAAAGGTACTTCGGTTGACTTTAAAAGCCCATCCCAACCTGCCGTTTTAATGCTTCAATCCAATAGAGCACCGTTGAGATATAGTGCCAATAACTATTCTTATCTTTCCTCGAATACAAATCTTTTATCTGAGCAATAAGTTAGTAAGATAATATAATACCCTTACAGTTTTATTTCTTGAATACTATTTACTCACCTTTATCACTGATGCCTATACCTTTAGAGGTGACTGAAGATTTTGAGATGATGTTCCCGACACAATGAGGAAAGGCACCAGTGTTCAATTTTCTAGTATCAAAGTAGCATTTTGTCAGTCTGATGTGTAATTACTTTTCCCCAGCTCACAGTTCATAAGATTCCCCTCCTCCCCCAAACTTTGGGATGTGCTCTGGCCTTGAATGCTTTTCACAAAGGTCTTACGGCTGTCCTAGAAAGATATAGCCTAACAGTACTTGATAAATAAAATGTTGTGCGTCATCATATTGAAAATGCAATCTGAAAAAGAAAATAACATGGTGGCAAACCCCGAGAAGCCACAAACTATTTGTCTTCTTTCCACAGAGGACACTTGCCTGTACATGTCTCTTACATAATCGTGACAAATTGTTTCATTGGTTCATTTGGTATGTTCCTCAGCTGTTTGTGATGCTTTCACTGAGGCCACATGTGTATGATAAACCCTCTACCAACCCACGGGTTTGCCCTTGGCGTATAATTACCCAATCTCTGAGAAACAACGGCATCACGTTCTGTCCATCATACGTGCACTATAAGGATGAGTGCCTTAGCTTAATTTGCCTGGCTTTTTTAAAATTTGCTGTGACCCTAAAGCTGTTTGCTAACTAGAGGAGTTGAGAGGGGATTCAATTTGCTGAAATGACTCGCTAATAGCATTTAATGAGCTGTGTTTTGGCAGGATGATGTCTTCCGGAGCTTGTGTACAGAGCAAGACGATCTGACACCGCCCGTCTGCAACCCACCCCAGAGTGTGTGCTAAGCAGTTTGTGCTAGGCGGTGTGTGTGTGTGTGTGTGTTGGGGTGGTGCTGATCTCAAAGAGCCAGCCTGGGAGGCTTAATGGAGGCAGATGTGCTGCACCAAAATCTCCCTAAGGACCTGTAGCTCTCAGGCCTGCCTCTGGAACGCCTCAGTTCAGGGAGACCCCAGCTATCTCTAAATCACCTACAGGGAGAAGCAGTTAATGTGTTTCTAGGAAGGCATGCTGCCATAAACCAAGTGGTCGTGTTGGAAGATGAGGGCAGAAGCTGTCACATAGCAACAAAACCAGTGTGTAGCATTCACTGAAACAGACTTCATCAACTCGCCAAGAACCCAAAGACCTGCCTGTCTTTAGCTTTACTGCTGGGTTATGTTCTAGGGTCTCAACTTGTCTTTTAGGACTCTGAAGGGGGGGGGGGGGTAGTAATTAAATATGGTGGCCTTTCCTCAAAACGGACTTGGGCATTGGATGTGCTATAAAGGACATCTTGAGAGACTGTCCAGAGACCAATGGTAGTTGCTGCATGGAAACCAAGCTTTAATTACTTCTCCCCAGCATTAGGGGAGAAGGTAACAAAAAAAGATGAATCCTGATTTGTCCCCAATTGAGTTCATTTGATTTGTCTCCATTGTCCATTACACCATCAGTTAGTACCCATGACTTGATTTTTGGGTGACAGCTGTGTTATTATAAGTACTATAAATAGCTTATCTTAGATGTGTTCTTATCTGCAACATAATAAGCATGTCTATTGGATTCAACCCATGTAATCGTGTTAGAGTTCTGTCTTTGATCTTTTCATAGGACCAACTAATGAACTCCAGTGCAGCCTCTGACTCTATCTTTTAATATTTGACATAGCCTCATGTGAATAGCAGGGGGAAAACAAAACGGAGATGAGGATTAACCTATAGGTGCCGCTGTAATCTTGCATGATGCCTGGATAAAACCTTTGAATACACTGATGAGCCAAAACATTATGACCACTCACAGGTGAAGCGAATAACCTTGTATCTTCTCCTAAAAGGTGTCAAGGTCTGGGTAGATCAGATGTTATGGGAACGTAGTCAACCTGGTGTATGCAGAAATGGGCTGGAGTAGGCCTGCGTGACCTTGACTAGGGTCAAAGTGTTATGGACAAATTACTGGGTCAGAACATCTGCTCCCGGTCAGCATTGAGTGGGACCTAAAAACAGTGGTCCGAGGAGGAACAAACCACAAACCGGCCACAGAGTGTTGAGTGTCCAAGGCTCATTGATGCAGGAATGGATGGAGGAGGATAAGAGTCCAAGGTGTTGCACTTGCCTTTAAATTCCCTGGACCCGTTGGATGTGCTGGACCAACATGTCCGAACCGTGGCGGCTCCACCTCACAACTCGCAGGACTTGAAAGCTCTGCTGATAATGTCTTGGTAGCTTCTAGCTTTCTGTCCCTTGGCATCCTTGTGTTAAAGGCTCTTTAAATGGCATCATCTGTAAATATAAATGCTATTTAGCATTGTATGATGACTTTTGTGTCTCTAGTTTGTTAACATCATAACATTTATACTTACCTTTACAAAGTTAAGGAGGTGTCTGAGGAACTGGTCTTATTGAAGTGGGTAACCTCTATAATGGCAAATTGTTCTGTTCCAATAAATACATATTCATTTTGTCATTAGATACTAATTACCTTTAAATTTACAGGTCAAATATATGTTTAATAAGTTATCACACAATCTCAATTATGGTAAATGCAATAACTACTGATCAGACACTTTCAAAAGGAAAACCTAATGAGGTTTGACTGACTTTGTCTTGCAGTCTGTTGAATTCATATCCACGTTAAATTGATTTGGAGAGTTATTATTAAACCTACTGAACCGTCATTTGACTAATAGACATCATTTGACTAATCATAGAGTGACCTCAACATTTATATGACCCTCCCAAGTCTTCTTATTCTGCTCCCAAAAAACCCTTTGAGCCTTCCTCTAATCTCAACGTGGCTGCATGACTGGAATGTTAAACTCTTTTAAGAATAGAGTCTGTTTCTCTTGCGTTCTCCTTCCTGTGTTAGTACTGGGAGCTCACCATATACACAGCTCTATATACACCCTGTGTTCATACTGGGAGCTCATCATATACACAGCTCTATATACACCCTGTGTTAGTACTGGGAGCTCATCATATACACAGCTCTATATACACCCTATGTAAGTACTGGGAGCTCATCATATACACAGCTCTATATACACCCTGTGTTAGTACTGGGAGCTCATCATATACACAGCTCTATATACACCCTATGTAAGTACTGGGAGCTCATCATATACACAGCTCTATGTACACAGCTCTGTTGACCATCAGTTTAGTGGGATGCTAAGAGGAATGACGCGTTTACAGCTTCTTAGCCAGACCATTCACGGTTCTTTTCCCTGGTCTCTAATTATGTAAATCGAGTTTGTGCACCTTGTGGAAGTTGGTGCTTGCAGTATTCATGCTAGAATGTGTCAAACCTAATTGCAACGTGTGTTGATCCTCACCCAAATCCACTTGCGATGTTAATATTTAACATTCTGTGGTAATTAACAATTATCTTTAATGTAGCGACCGTTGAAAAAATTCAAACAGCTTTTAGATAACGTCAACACGTTAAATATTTAATCCCATGTTTGAATTTCCTGTTAAAGAGTAGGACAGTTGGAGGTACAATGAGGGGGGGGGGGTCCTCCGTGTAATGAAGACAAAGGCATGGAGGTACAGAAGACATGCATGTTTAGCTTTTGCACTCCAGATCTGAGTACACCACATTAGGTTTCCACACCAGGACGATGAGCCTAATCACTGCTATATGTTTGAAGGAAACACACACCAGGTTGCGCTGCTGATAATAACAGATATGGCTTTGAGGCTTTGCCCTGTAATTTCACATGATGGACACTAATGACGTTGAGAGACTCCATCAGTATTATCACACTCTTATCTGTATGGATCCTGTCTGCATGTGTCGCCATTACCTCTGTCGCTGCTATTATTAGCATTGCAGCCATGGAGACGAAGGGCGGACAAGGTCTCAGCCAAACCCATCAGCCACCTGGAATTATTCGGCACCGGCCTGGCCTTGTCTCCGGACCAGTCAGATCCACTGGCCCAGAGTTTATACTAGGAGGAGGGGATGGGGCCGTGACATCTTGCATCAGGCACTAGTTTAGAAAATCAATGTATCTACTGTGTAGTGGGAACACAATGGAGTGGGAACGAAGTATAGGAATGGGAGGGTATAGTCAATAGCCTTTCACTACAGCTACGCCATAGAGGCAGGGAGTTCAAATCCTGATTGCGGCATATCGTCCAGGGTAAATGGATAAGACGTTGGACAGGACCACTCTCCTCAACTGAGGCATATCGTCCAGGGTAAATGGATAAGACGTTGGACAGGGCCACTCTCCTCTACTGAGGCATATCGTCCAGGGTAAATGGAGAAGACGTTGGACAGGGCCACTCTCCTCAACAGAGGCATATCGTCCAGGGTAAATGGATAAGACGTTGGACAGGGCCACTCTCCTCAACTGAGGCATATCGTCCAGGGTAAATGGATAAGACGTTGGACAGGGCCACTCTCCTCAACTGAGGCATATTGTCCAGGGTAAATGGATAAGACGTTGGACAGGGCCACTCTCCTCAACTGAGGCATATCGTCCAGGGTAAATGGATAAGACGTTGGACAGGGCCGCTCTCTACATTTACTTCCTGGTTCAGGAAACTGTGGTAAGAAGCAGAGCGGCAGAACGTGGTGTGCCCCAGCCAACACTTCTCAAACTTCAAGTCGGCAAAAACCGCTGGGAATTGAGTTGAGGCCACAATTGTAATCTGGAGGTCGACAGACTAGGCTGTGTCCAGTAGGATAGAGAGCAGCTTTATGTTCAGGATGTTTGAGTCATCTGCCTGGTAGGGAGGCACGAAGGCCAGCATAGAGAGATTGCCCAGGGTCCCCAGCAGGGCTGTGCTGCACTGAGATTAGCTGTTCCCAGGGTCAGAGTCATATTGGGCTTCATGGTTCATCAGGCAACACCCGGCGGAAGTGGGCTTGATGTGTGTGACATGCTGGGATCCTCCTGAACTCTTGTCACTCTCACCAAAGGAATAAGCTTTATAGCCTTTGGTGTGAGTAAAAACACCTGCCTTTCCACTTCCAGTCTCAAACTGGAGACTGGAAGTGGAACACCAAAGTGACACCCAACTGTCAATTCCTTTCTATACAGTGAGTGATAAGGCATGGTACATGTATACTGGTACATGTATACTGCACAGCCAGTGCATATCCAAAGCAAAGAAAGGTGAAGAAAGAACATATTCAGACGGAGTGAAAAGATCTGCATTGGCACAGTTTTAGTACATCTGCTTATGCCAAAGATGAAAGACACGCATAATGATTCTGTTGACTATACGGTATAATATATGAAAGAAATCTGAAAATGTCCTATTGATGCCATCTGGGATTAACGTTTCCGGAAGTTTGCTGAGCTGTTTTTTTCCTACTGAAAACACAGACTGTGCAGAAGTCTATCATCCTCCGCCTATATTCTGCTCATTCTGTTTACTGTGGCCTCCTTCGTCACACCTCCACAAAAGTGGATTTATTTTCCATGTTCCAGTGTCGGGGTCTTCCCTTCTGAGGACAGGGTCCTGTACGCTGAGACGGCAGCCAGGCTGGATAATGTTGTTATCCCAGTGGTTGATAAATCTCATCCGCTGTGATCCAACTGATTCCTTGTACAGGTCAAATGCTGCTGTATTTATCACCAAATCAATTTGTGGTTATTATCTTGTCAGTGATTATTTTGAATTAAAATGGTCAAAAAAGAAACTATTAGTTTCTCAGCCGATGTCATGCCCTGGCTGCGAGCCCCTGGCCATTTCAGGGCAAGACTTTTTGTGAGGGCCTCTAGCCCTCTTCATGCCATTGTGGGCTCCCCAGTCAGAGCAGCTGCATTCAGTTGACTCTGATTGGGGAGCCTACTTAGGTTCATTTCTAGCCACACCCGGTGTGGTTTATTGTTTGTGCTTATCTCAACAGCTCACGGTTTTTCTCTCATTTAATTCAATGTTCAGTGAATACGCTACATGTTTCTTTGTACACCGTTTAATGTTAGTTAGTCTTTTCATTTACCGTTTACAGTTACGTGTAGTTTGTATTTTATGTGTTTTGGATTAAATACACCTTTTCATTTATTCAAAATGTCCGCGTATGGTTCCGCCACACTACAAGACCGTGACAGCCGAGCAAATTCTTGTTTTTGATTTTTACATACTCTGTGTGTGTTTTCTTGATACGGGAAAAAAACAAACATAGAGGATGACGAAAACACATAATTTCTTTTAACTAAAAAAAAAAAAAAAAATGATGCAACAAAAAAAACAAAAAGAATGTCCTCTCTCTTGTAAGTCTAACATCTGGTAATGTTACTCAGCAGGCCAAAGCACCTTCCAACCAAAAGAGTCTGACATTTCTAGTGGATTATATATTTTAGAAAGCATTATTATCTTTTCACACTTTTCCAGTTTTATTCCAACCTGACGATGTGGAAATACAACTCAATACTCCAATATAACTGGGCCAAGCATAGGTCAGTTTATTACGAAACTGTAAAGGTTTCTCCTAAACTTCCCCAGAATCTGCAGTTTCTGAGACAGGCTGACAGAGGGACTGGATTCTTAATTTCTGTCCCCCACCGTTGAAATCACAGGACAGTAACGTGTTCAGCCAGTTCGTTAGTGAACGTGCCGTGTCTCACTTCTAGGAGTTTCAAATGTATTTCCCCATTAATCTGATTGAGATTAAATGATTACTAGGCTACCTTTGAGAATTATCACAATAATCAAATTATTTTCTTGTTTTCCTTTATGCTATACTATAAAGATATTGAATTGGTGCTGTAATGTAACACATTGTGACAAAACATTGTTTTTGATTTTGTTATTCAGCGCCGTCATTTGCACAATCATACATGTAATGAATTGAATAACACGCGGGCTGGTTTGTTCTTCTGCGTTATATCTGCTTGCTGTGCCAAGCTACAGTGTAGCACAGCGGTCAGCACAACTCCGTAGAACTACATAGCGGCACATAAACAAGCCCTATCACGTATGTATCACAGTTGTTTACTAATGCTTTGTGTCTATATTGAGACCTCCTTTCATTAAGATTTATGTTTAAATCCATGTTGGTTGTGGTCTACAGGTAGAACAAAGGGCTTTACTCACTGTTTAAGGAAAGGTTTGTCCTAGATTCATATTTGGGTCAAGTAATACTTACCTTGATTTCTTCTTGAATGCCCATGGAGTCATTTTTTACAACAATAATTTATTCCTTTTTGACTAAGCCTGGAATAAGCATTCTGACGGACGATCCATGACACAAAAACCTATATCCTGTTTGAGTAGCATGAGGCAGCTTTATGTAGGAGTGCTCACCCCTCACAGGATATAGTCTATGCTAAAGGCACGGTTGAAATGGGTACATTTCCTCGCATTCAGTAAAATAAGTAGTGGTTAGAGGCACCGCAATGCCTGTGGCCATTTCCCTGCAGACTGTAAATGATACATTCCTCTGCTTTGCTTGTTTCAGAAGCACCTTCACATTACACATTATTAACCAAATCTAAATTTTCAAATCGCTAAGAAAGGGTAACTGCTTAATCATTATTCTGATAAAAAAATATTCTTACCATACCTTATCATGAATACACACTGCTCACACTGCTTAAAACTATTAAGGGAACACGTTATCATCACAGTACAACACTAAGTCAGTTCAATTTCAGGGAAATCATACTGTCCAGTTAGGAAGCACAAGAGATTGTCAATCAATTTCACCTGTTTTGGCACAAATTAACGTGAGAACTCCTGCACCTCCAGAATGGCACATCCATACATGCCATTGCAAGATGTTTTTCAGTAGTCTCAAGAGCAAGGAGGAGATACCAGGAGACAAACTATTACACGAGGAAACCTTCTTTGTGCAAGGAGTAACAGGAGGAGCACTGGTGTGCATGTGTCTGACCAGATTGTCAGGACCCAGCTCCATGAGGGTGGCATGAGTGCCCAGCCTCTAGTGAGACCTGTGCTCACAGACCAGCACCGTGCAGCTCCATTGGTATTTGCCAGGTCCACCATTGGCGCCCCGTTCTCTTTACAGATGAGAGCAGGTTCACACCGAGCACATGTGACAGACATTAAAGAGTTTGGAGACACCGTGGTGAACGTTATGCTGTCTGCAACATCATCCAGCATGACCAGTGGTCAGTGAAGGACTGGGGAGTCATATCCTTGGAGAGGGTCACGTGCCAGCCAACTGTATTCACTGCTGTTAGATGCAAGACAAAGTCCGGCCTCACTTTGCCAAAGTGTATTGATGCTCTTGACTGGCCCTCACGTTCCCCAGACCTGAATAAATCAAGAACCTCTGGGACATTATGTTTCGGTGCATCTGACACCGCAAAGTAGTGCCACAGACTGTCCTGTAGTTCACTGATTCCCTGATCCAGGTATGCAAGGAGATCCCCCAGGACACATTCACTGTCTCATCAAGAGCATGCCCAGACGTTTTCAAGAGCATGCCCAGACGTTGGCCCCAACGCAAACAGGTACGTTGGGGCCACATACAGACACATTTTGATTCCATGATTTCAATTGCAGTAATGAAATTCAGACGGTGATTTTAACTGCTTACTTTAATTTTCGGTATAATGCTGAATCCAGCCCTCAATCGGTTGGTGATTTTAGTTTCCATTGACTATTGTTACGTCATTTTGTTCTCAACAAATGACTCAATGTACAGTAAAAATCTTACATTTATTTAGTTAATTGAGAACCAATATGTGATTTAGGTGTTCCTTTAATTTTTCTAAGCACAATATACAATTAAAGTGGAAGTTTTTTTTGCAATCACTCTAATGCATAATAATAAATAAGTCATTATGTGACTAATTGGAACTGGCTTGTCTGCTGTGCCTTCAGTCAAGAAGTTTAGACACTCTTGCATAAGCAGTTCCAGGCATGTAGCATGTACATAATGGAACAAGGAACACCACAATGGCCTCAGCAGGGGAAATCATCTTCTTAATTTGATTTAAAAAAAATATCCGTCCAAAATTACCGAAAGCCATTCTAGAAGGCCACACAGTTTGAAAAGCCATCAGTCTTCTCTACGGTCCACCGCTATCCCCCCCCCGTGTCATCCATCAGAAGGGTGGTCTCCATGCTGACAGGGTGCATCTTGGGTTCTGCATCAGGTTTCTTCAGTGTGCCCTGACCCGTGTCACCTTGACGCGTGTTTAAAGAGATAGCTCAAGTGTGTAGGGGTGGAGGAGTCGTTCCGCGCTGGCCTCCGCCTGTCACCGGCCTCTTGTAATCACCACCTTATTTACAGTCCTTTCCCAACCCCCAGGCTCTGATTGATGGCGGGCCTCTTCATTAACGCCCCACCAGCCCAAGGCCTCCAAACCGGCTTGAGACACGCAGCCGGACGCCACCCATCCCACTGCCCCACCTACAGCTCCCCTTTATGTTCCCCTTAAATCGCCCTCAGAAAGAACCGATGGGAGGAAACGGAACCAACCACTGAGCTTTGAGTTGTTATTCGTATGTCAAAAAGGCGGGGGCTATAAGAAAGGGGGAGTGGGGGGGTTGAGGGCGGAGGTGGGGGATGGATGTCAATGATTTATTAGTGTAGCTGCGCACTTAATAATTACTTAACACACACACACACACATAGATCACCTTTACAGTATTCCTGTCACACGGTGGCGCGGGAATGGAAATGATGCGTGATCGATGCCAGGAAGCGACGGGCCCTGGCCCCGGCCCAGGGGGGGGTGAGCGTGGCGCAAGGTCTTACTTCCAAAAACATCAATCAGGGAGCGTGCCCTCCCTGTGAAGCGCCAGCCCCGCCCCCCCGCGCCCGGGTCAGTGGGTGGGGATGGAGACACCGGCGCCGTACGTACAGCAGATTGCGATGCGCACCAGCTGATGAGCCGTAGCCTTCAAGAACCTGCTCCTCAGGTGGGACGTCGCTTCTCTGCTCTCTGCTCTTATTGCGTTGGTCAACGGCTTGTAATGGCAATAACGTTCGTCTGCCTTAGGAACATTTTCTGCCCACGTTTTATTGGCCACATACCACAATCCCGTGTGTCTTCGTGCTTACATATATTCAGTCCAATATAGTTGGCTTGATTTTTGGGCAATTTTTTTGGGGGGGGGGTTGTTGGTTTGCAGCTTTTTACTATGCACTGTTTGGTACGTGTCCCATGTAATGTGATGTCCACTTTGAACTGTGTTAGGATATTGTAAAATGTTGCTGATTGAACTGTGTTCATGGTCAGGTCTTGTGGTTGAAAGGTTCTGTTATGAGCTAGGCAGGCAGGCTTGGTTTATTTTCCACAATCACTCTCTCTTTTTCTCGGTTTTTCTCTCTCTTCATTTCACAGTCCTTTGATAATGAATTAAAATGCTTTTGGTTGTTGAATCATGCAGTGTTATCTCAGACAGCCATGCTGCCTGAACCTGGGCTTTGCTAGCTGTCTCACTGGGGATCACAAAAGGTGGAAAATGAATCAGACATTAAATTAAGGCTGACAATGTATACTAGGTAGCAGGACACTGATAGTGTCTCTCCTGGCCTCTGTCTAAACTTTATTTACGGGAGGAAAAAATACACCCATGACAGCTAGATTTGTTTACAATATGTTTACTTAAACACCTAATGTAAACCTAATTTCATGATCTACCAAGCAGAAATGGTCTTGTAAAGAGGTCTCCCCTTATTGGTTTCTCTTAAAATATGTTGAAAATTTTGTAATAAAGTAAGAGTAAAATTAATGAACCCAGCAATATGAAAGTAATTTTAAATGCCAGTGAGATTTACGCAATGTCATGGTTCATCAGTAGATAAAAATACACATTATAAGTAGGTTTTTATGAACCTCTGTTTATTTAAAGCTAATGTGCCTCATTAGTCAAACAAATGATACTTTACCTGCCAAATGTACTATTATTTAAAATTTTTAATGTTGTGTTTTTATTCGTAGATATGTTAGTGTTAACTTGGTTACTTTGGAGCCTTCCACAGTAGCAATGTTACAAAGCACATTTATGTTTTTCTGACTGCTGTCATTACCCATCATGCAGGTGAGGCTTGGGGGTTGGATGGGGGAGGTGGCATGGGGCACTGAGCCCAGGAATATTCTTGTTTTAATTAACTTCAAGTTAAAATGGCGTGAAATTGAAAATGATTATTGCCCAAGTAAATATGCCTAATTAGAATATAAGAAGTGCGAGTAAATTATTTGATAACCATTGTTTATTTGAAGCTGCGTGTCACCGGGGTTGGATATCAAGTAAGGAATTAATCTTGGTGTCAGAAAGCAAAAGCTACATTGGAAAGCATTTATGATGGGAAAGGGATACTGCATCTATTTCTCTTAACAATTTTATTTGAACTTTCATCAAGTTCAGTCATAAATGTTATTTTTAAGTGTCACATTGGCTTAGTTGTGGCACATCCTCACAGAAGCAATTTGCGTGGCAACACCAACATGCACTCTTGTAAGAGTCTTGAGACTCTTTAGACAAATGAAGACATTTGTGTCTGTATGAAGGTTCACAAGGATAACAATCGTGCCTATAAGACAGTACAACACCCATGGCAATGGTTCTAAACAATGCTTTCATTCTCCCATCAAAGCAGTGCAGCAGAACAGAACAGATCGAGGGGCTGCTGATGGTGACGGGGAGGAATCTGACACAGCCTGATGAATGGGCCTGTCAGAATAAGGACAATTTGATCATGTTCATTGGCTTTCCTTTTAATGTCACTGATTGCGTCATGAGCACTGAAGCATGCACAGACATATGCTCAGGAATTAACATTTGGAGTTGCACATTCTGACAGTTGTTCCTTTTTTGTTGATTTACTTTGGCTCTCCGAAAAGTACGACAGGAGATTTCAGAGGAGAAGCATATTAACCAACAAAGAACAAAAGGAGAATAATTTGAATGCTGTCAACATATATAGGCTGGTCCAACTTGTAAATATATATATATATATTTTACTGAACTGCTACAAATATTTCCATTGGAATCAGCAGAATTCAATTGTACCACTTATGGATTTCACTACTTTGGTGTAATGAAAGATTAAAACAGATTGACATTAAAATGTGTATAGTCTTCCCTAACCTTGAAACAGCATATTTCCCCTCCGGTTTCTCCTAGTAACCCAATGTTCACTGTTTACCAGTGTACATTTGTTAACCGTTTGTACAGTAGTTAACCGTTTGTACAGTAGTTAACCGTTTGTACAGTAGTTAACCGTTTGTACAGTAGTTAACCGTTTTTTACAGTAGTTAAACTTTTGTACAGTAGTTAACCGTTTGTACATTAGTTTACCGTTTGTTCAGTAGTTAAACTTTTGTACAGTAGTTAACCGTTTGTACATTAGTTTACTGTTTGTTCAGTAGTTAACCGTTTGTACATTAGTTTACCGTTTGTTCAGTAGTTAAACTTTTGTACAGTAGTTAACCGTTTGTACATTAGTTTACTGTTTGTTCAGTAGTTAAACGTTTGTACAGTAGTTAACCGTTTGTTCAGTAGTTAACCGTTTGTACAGTAGTTAACCGTTTGTACATTAGTTAAATTTTTTTACAGTAGTTAACCGTTTTTACAGTAGTTAAATATTTGTACTGCAGTTAATCAGTTGTTGTTGTTGTCATTATTTCAGTTAACAATCCACAATCTACTGATCAACTGGACCAAAGCAATATTTCTCAGCCATTGAAGTCACCGTGGCAAAATAAATCACTGTCTGCCATTTGATCCTCTGCCATGGCAGATCACAACTTATAATAATCCCGTTTCACAGCTCTCCTCCTCTTGGCCACTGTCCAAAGCAATTAGATTCCTCCCAACAAATATTTTTTTTGTCGCAAGGTGCGCAATTCAATACCATACCATTTTCAAACTTCCATACTTTGTAGCTTTATAAAAAAATAAGCTTTCTTACAGTGTCAATTATTTTAGGACTTATTTTATTGTTCCTCTATGTGAGGCATAGAGTAGAATCTTGTAAAGAAGTCAGTAAATCTTGTCCACACTGTGGTGTACATGCACAGACACCCCACAATGACATACTATGCCTTGAAATGAGTTTATATTCAGGTTGGTCTCCATTATTTCTTGATGCGTTATGCCATTAAACATGTATTGTTGATAAGAGCAACCCTGGGCCTCTCCATTGAAATCCCAGAGTAGAGTCAAGATATAATCGGCTTCCCTTCTATGCCCCCTAACCGAATATTCATTAGTCCTCACCCCGTTGCCTTTGACAGTGTTTTAAGATGCTCTTATTGAGGAGAGAATTAATAAAAGAAACCCCTTTTGTCCGATCCTGAGGGACCATTGGGTAGTCCACTTAGCTGGGGCCCAAAATGACAGCACTCATGTTCTCAAAAACTGGAATAGCTATTCCACTGAGCCCATTTCTCACTCTCCGGCAGGATGAATTCTGCTTTTGTAATTCTGCTTTTTGTAATGTGTGTTTGCGCAGTGTACAATCTCAATCGCCGATTATATTTTAATGTGTAGAGACAAATGAGAACCATCTACAGATCTCTACCGAGAAGCTCAAATAAATGGGCAACTTGCATGTAGAGGATGCACACTATTTCTGGGTTTTTGTGGTTTTTAATATGAGAGAATAAATTCAAGTTTGATGGGATAGATGGTTAGACAAGTTGTAGAATTACATTTGACGAAGCACTGCAAAACAAACTACCTGTGCTTTCGAGCGTGAAATGTCTCTCGATCCTTCCCCTTATCTTCTCTGATTTTAAGCTGTGCAACCCTTGGTTCAGATAAACCACTTTTTACTCTTCCTTTGATGTGATTTGTTGCCTCAATAAGATGTCTCATTTGGGTACACTGTTACTGACTCCCACGGTTGACTGAGGGTTGTAGACCATGCACACTCCCAGGCACTTTTTCCCCACTTCTTTTGTTCCGTGTTTTTTTTGGGGACACACTCATGTACCTCAAAAACACTAGAGGATCCACATGGCACTGATTGAGGCCGGTTCAGGCAACCCCTGTGCAACAGGAAAATGGCACTGCTTCATTCCAGTCTCAAAGGAAATCTCAATGTACACGTTGCTTTTAAATATGCACAATTGGTGTCTGGTTGAGTGAAATACAGCCTGGTTAGGCATATTTGATTAGTTGGACCCAAATAATTTAGGGCCAATCTGAATTGACATGAATACATGAAATATTAATTCTAGTGGTTGGGGAAAATTACCTTGCTCGCAGTGCATTCAATTGTAAGTTACAGGACAGGTTTTCTTGTTCACTGCAGGCACTTGGTTTGGTCATTTGAGTTGCTCAGACACGACAGAAATGCTTCGCTTTTTTACCACAAAATGTACATTACAGCAGTTTTGATGAAAGCATAATAATGCTGGCGTTCATGTTATATTTTGTATTATTATCATGTTTACTCTCACCTCACAAATTTAGATAAAGCTATAAAACCTTTGTTTAGAAATAATTAGCTTTTTCTACAATTGAATGGGAGTGAAGCCTTATAAATACATATCTTGTAGGCAACTGTACAGCAAATGAAAATGCCTGTGGATTACTGGGCAACTCTAGCATATGAGGGAAAGAAAGATTAGTTATACAAACAGTTCTGGAAAGCTTAACCTTTACATTGCATTGATTGTGTTTTAACCCTTGCAACTGGATACAGTTGTTTTTATAATGCCTAATTGTTACCGAAGGCAAAACATTTAAAAATGGATCTTATTCAAATATTTTCTCTCTTATGTAATAATGTAAATCTGTGTATTTTCAAAGATCTGTATCTCTTCAAATGGCCCCTAAACAGAACCAGACTCTGTGATCCTGCTGTAGCAAATGATACTAATGTATCCATCCACTTTCATCACACAGTCACTCATGCTGCTTTCCCCATTAGTTCACCTAGCAACCTTTCATGACAACCAGTCACAGCCACCATGAAGCATAGTCTCCAAAAATACACTGTTGTTACCCTGATCGAACTGACCACACACACACACACACACTAGACAAATGGATTGAAAGAGAAAAACATGTCCATGTGCAATGATCCCAAGTGTTCAATGTAATCTATTTGAGCAGAACAGAACCTAGGCTTTTTGAATTGCTGTCCCACTAGCTAAGTAATAATGAAACCAATTGTTAAAAGTAAACACAAATGCTGTGAAAAATGTCATTGTTCTTTAATACTGTATCATGATCTTCAACATAAAAAAATCTATCTAATCTAACCTTAAATTGATTGATAATTGTGCCTCATTAATGATCAAATAATAATAATTTATAGTTTACCACAATCATTGGCTCCTCTAGAAACTTTTCTGAATCCCATGTAATTGATTTACACTACCGTTCAAATGCTTGGGGCCAGATAACTTATTTTCCATGAAAACATGAAATGTGTTTGAATAGGAAATGTAGCAAAATGCTAAGGGATTTCAGCCATTGACAAGGTTAAAAATAATAAAAAATTAATTGTCTTTCAAACGTTGCTTTTGTCTAAGAATCCTTCATTTGCAACAATTCCAGTTTTGGCATTCTAGTTGTTTATTTGTTGAGGTAATCTGAAGCTTCCCACAAGTTAGATTGGCTTGATGGGCACTTCTTACATACCGTACAGTCAAGCTGCTCCTACATAATACCAGCTGACTGCTTCTTTTCTAAATAATTTTTGTATAGTTTGGTGATGTGCTTTGACTCATTGTTTTTTTTGTTGGAGGAAATTGGCTCCAATTCAAGGGCCGTCCCCAGGGAATGGAATGGTGTTGCAAACTGGAGTGATTGCTTTCCTTCTTCAAGATCCTTTTTACTCGGTACTATTCTCCCACATTACCGCCACTAATGCACCCCCAGACCATCACATTGCCTCCACCATGCTTGACAAATGGTGTCAAGCACTCCTCCAGCATCTTTTCATTTGGTCTGCCTCTGACGAATGCTCTTTGTGATCCAAACAACTCAAACTTAGATTTGTCTGTTCACAACACTTTTTTCCAATCTTCCTCTGTCCAGTGTATGTGCTCTTTTGACCATCTTAATCTTTTCTTCTTATTGGCTTTTGTTTTGCAACTCTGCCTAGAAGGCCTGCATCAATATTGACTTTGAGAATGGTGTTCTGTGGCAACTATTTAATGAAGCTACCAGTTGAGGACCTGTGAGGCATCTGTTTCTCAAACTAGACATTCTAATGTATTTGTCCTCTTTCTCAGATGTTCCCCACACTCCTCTTTCTATTTTGGTTAGGAGCCATTTTGCGCTGTTCTGTGAAGGGACCAATACACAGCTTTGTACGAGATCTTCTGTTTCTTGGCTATTTCTTGTGTGAAATATCCTTTATTTTTCAGAACCAGGATATGCTGATTAGTTTCAGAGGAAAGTTATATGTTTCTGGCAATTGTGAACCTATTTAAAGCCACAACTGCTGATGCTCCAGATACTCAACTAGCCTAAAGAAGGCCTGTTTTATTGCTTCTTTATTCTAGTTGCAAAAGGGTTTTCTAATGATCACATAGCTGTTAAAAAATTTATTAAATTGGATAAACTTGGATTAGCAAACAAAATGTACCATTGGAACACAGGACTGATGTTTGCTGATAATTAATCATTAATCATTTGCTTAATTAATTAGGACACTTCTAAATGACCCCAAATATTTGAACGTAAATGTATAAATGTATATTCTGACATATTTAAAGTTTTATCCTGACTTTAATCTGTCAGTTTTAATCTGACTTTTTGGGAAGTCTTAAGTGGCCATCCATAATACTCACAAATGAAACACACAAGTGAAATGAGAGAAATGGTTGTCCTCCTATAAAGAATTTACATACCAGAAAATACACATCTCCGAGATTTGGGCAATAATTTGAAAATGTAAAACAAGTTATGAAGAACTAGCCTGCCTGTCTTCAGTGAGAAGAATGGTTCGAGAGTCTATGTTAGTGAATGCAGATATTAGTCATGATTATTGCTGATGAGAAAAAAATAAGCTTTTTGGCTTCAAACCCCAGAGTTGGCTTTTGCATAAAAAGAGGTCATCCTAATCTAAACCTAAACCGTCCTAAAATATCCTAATCCCCATTTTGAAGTATGGTGGTGGGGCTATGATGTTGTGTTCTGTTTAATCAACTACCAGGACATTTTAAGCCAAAACATGTCTGCCCTTGCCAGGAGTCAAAACCTATGTTGTTGTTGGATTTTCCAGCAGGACAATGATCCTGTACAAGAACATTTTAAATCAAAAGGAAAATGGTTTCCAGACCACAGTGTGAAGATTTTGCAATGGCCTTAAGTCTCCTGACCTGAATCCCATTAAAAACCCATGGAGTCTGGTGATGAGAAGAGTCCACAAGAGAGGACCATAACCTCTTAAGGATCTGGAGAGTTTCCGTTTGGAGTATTGGTCTCAAATCCCTTCCTATTCGTTCTCACACCTTTTCAAACCTTATAGGAGATGACTGAGAGTTTTTATCTTGGCAATGGGTGCATACGGAATAATATACTTACAAATACAGAAAGCTAGTATAGTTTCATGTATTTTATTTTTGCTTGCTTCATCAATGAATGCTACTTTTTTTGTTACAAACAAATAAGAAGAAAATGTCTGCTTTAACTAATTTTAGGTCCTGCCACTGCATCTCAGTCCGGTTTAGGTCTGGACATTGACTAGGCCAACACTAGGTTTGTTGCTTCTAATACATCCTCAAGCATGTGTTTTCTTTGGGTTACTGTCTTGCTACATGACCTAGGGGCACAACGGCTTCAACTTAACGTCAGATGGCCTGCATTTTCTTATAGAATGACTTGATACAGACTGAAACCAAGCATAATTGGCTATACCAGTAACTGAAAGTTCACTGGTTCTGATCTCTTGTTGCAAGGGGCACAACCTTAATTGCTCCTTTATGTCGCTTTGGATAAGAGTGTCTGCTAAAAGGCTAACATTTTCATGTGAGCACACCTAACACCATTATGCTTGACCATTGTTTGTATGAGGTTCTTTCTGTGGAATGTAGAGTTTTGTTTTAGCCAGACGTAATAGGACCATGTTATCCAAGAAGCTCCACTTTTGACTCTCCTGCTTATTCTTCCTGGTGTCCTGATAAGCCTTGACAGGTGCTTCCAAGGTTTGTTTTGGCAAAATGGAGTTGACAGTTTAAACATTTGTGTCATTCTTCCGCTCAGGTATCCCTTATCTTTATTACTTTTTGCTTGAAGAAGAAAATAAAGACGTATAATACAAATTATAGATGGAAGTCCAAAAGGGAAATAATATTGAATCACGCTAAATAGATAAAAGAAAATATCAGTCGTTAGTTGTTTTAGAGAGTTGGATTTGCAACCCTTCAGGATGAGCTTCACTACGTTCCTCAAGACAATGGAAATTATTATAATTTTATTATTGATGACTGAATTCCACTTGGTTTTTTATGTGTATTCTGGTGTTTTCCTGACTGACTTAAGTAGGTCTGAGGAGTATGGTTCCTTCATACATTTTCAACTATAGTTAGGTTTAGTTATTTTTTTATCCCCTTGTTGTACATGTTATTAATAGGGAACGTTATTCACTCAGGCTATCCGATTTATTCGGCAGTGTCTCCCAATCCTGTCAATTTATGGCACTCCAATGAATGCACTTGACCAGACAGCCCAGCTCAGCCTTTCCTAGGGCAGCCTTTCTGCAGCGCCAGCACTGGCTGTCAGGGACATTTAACACTGAATTTACATTATTTATGAGGGTACCTTTGAAACGCTTTCTATAATTATTTTCCAGATTTCCATAAAGTACTCTTGCAGGCCACTTGCAACATTATGGATACACAGACTAAGGTACAGGAACACAGAAATAACCTAGGGCACGGTGTCCAAACATATTGAGCTTCACCTCATCATTGATTGATCATGTTTACTTCACCAATGTTGCAAGTCGCATTGCAGTTAAACAGCTTTAAACCAATTCAGGACATTTTAAGCACTGTTGTTCCCTTGGTTACTTTTTTTCACCCAATCACAAAGCACGGTGCCAATTGCGTTCCTCACTCTCGCTTTCCTCCACCTCAGCCTATAAACAGCTGATTCAGTTAGAAGACTTGGATACACTCATTCAAAATAGCCTTGGGTAAACCAAAGACAAGCAAAATACAGAAGGAACTAAATTACGTGTGTTTGTGCCTGAGTATAATAAGTTAATGTCAGCTGGGTTCCCCCCGTAAATCAAGCCTCAATTCCGAAGCCATTTTTCTTAATATGAAAATCATGCTGTTGTTTTAATAGTCTGTTAACAGGCCAGAACTCTTTAATCAGAAAACAAATGACCCACCGCTGCTGTAGCCCCAAATGACCAGTAACCCAATCAAACAAAAGGGAACAACAAAGTGCATTTTGGAGTAAGAACAATTCAACAGAAAAGCAAACCCTCTACAGACAGGCTGCAAACCGTAGTTCTAAAAGTGATAAAGTTGTATTAGTTAAATTGCCTTTGGGGGCTGTGGATAGATAATTACTCACAGACCTACAGCAGTATCATCTAGTAGAAGATATTTGCTATTCAAAAAGTTGAATTGAAATATACAGTATATGATATAGATGTGTAATCTTCACTTTGACACCTTTGATGGATAAAGGTAACCTAATTAAATAAACAACACTCGAAGATTATATTTAGCAATCATTCATCAAAAATCTACAGAAATGCAATTTCATAGAGTGGAAAAAATAAGTACACCAAATATTTCAGTAGCTGGTACCGCCCCATTCTGCAGAAATAACTTCTTGTAGCAATCTTGTGTAAATATCTATCTGTCTATATGTTTCTTAAATTCGACTGGGAGGAATACTTGCCCACATTTCTTCACTGTATTGTTGTGTCATGTTTGTTATGGAGACAGGCCCCTCTTCAACCAAAGTATTCCATAACCCTCCATTTTTTTAACTATTCTTTGTAGCGTTGCTGGTATTTTAGATGTTACAAAATCCATATACAGTTTAGCCTCAGCTTTTTGACAGATGGCCTCACATTTTCAATAAGAATGCTCTGCTACTATATGGAATTCATGGTCAACTCAATGATGGCAAGTTGGCCAGGACCTAAGCAGCAAAGCAGCCAATCCATAATGCTAAATGCCTCTATGTTAACACCAAACTAGACCAATTTTCTATCTATATGGAAGGCTGGACCATTCCAAATAACTCTTATTATTGGTCTTTATTGTCACTTGTTTTGGTGGATATAATTCCCGTTTTTGGCTTTTTATGTGATAGTAAATATAGAAGTGTACAACATAAACTGCATTTGTGTTCATACCAAAGTACATTTTGTATTTGTTGGGTAACCTGTATCAATGAATGTGTTTGGAATTTAGCTCAGAAATTGTCAAAATATGTTAAATAAATGCACTTTCCAGGGATTGTACCTTTATAAAAGTGGGAATATTTATATATAGATGTATCATCTATTTCCTTTTATGATCACTGTCTCGCGTTACCTAATGACATTGATGGTACATTTTATGGCAGCGCCAAAGCCATTACATTGTAGTGTCGCTATAGCAGGGTAGCAGCTGACAAGCCTAAATCAAGTATTTAGGTCAGGCTAAGTTAATTTAATGTTTAGCACATGGCAGTCATAACCCCCGCAAAATATAGAAATAGAAAAATCAAACCCTGCCAAACAAATGTCCTCAAACCGCCAATATAGATAAAGAAAACTTATTTGCTCATCTTTTAAAAAAGATTTGATCCGTTAAACAGTCCATGTTATATCACGTTTGTGCCTGAATACACACAAACTGTGCAATGGAGATTCTTACCGGATTACAGTGAAAAACTTACAACCAAAAAGTAACAGTTTTAAATCTTTGGAAACCCTATGTCGGTTTCAACATGATATTTCACTTACAAAGGCTCAAAGCCAAGCACTTGACTATAAAACTCTGTCTCTTATGTGAGATATACACCAACAATGTTGGGGACGGAAACAGGAAGAGAGTCTCTGGAGAATGTCAATACAGGGACTCTACTAAGGTCTAGTGAACATACAAGCTTGGCTGTGTGATGCATGAATCAGAGTAATTGCCGACTGTGCGACAAACTCAATCATCAATTTAGCAGATTTTAAATCAACATAAATGACAGCGTTTTTATTTTCTTTATAAGTGAATAACTAATAAAGCAAATACAGCATAATATGCAAATGTTTGATCAAATAAATGTGTATTTATCAATGGGAGTGTGTGGCTGACTTGTGCCCCCATTCTGAGTCACGCAGTGGAATAATCAGTGCCTCTTTCAGCGGAGTTGGCAGGATGATTTATTCCCACTTTGTCGCCTAAATTGGAGTTTTAATGTATTTAACGAATTGCATCCCGTGGTGAATAGTACGCTAGTGGGCTAGGGTGGAGTTACTGGTTGGTTTGCATGACCCCAAATACATTCTAATATATGACAAATAAAAGGCTGTATACTTAGCTAGGAATATACGATCAAATGTCCATTCCCTGGCTCTTTATGGGCTTTGTAGTTGAGGGATGTCTTGTTGCAGGTCTGGGGGATGTCACGTTCAGTAGCAGGTTTTGTATAATGTCTTGAGCCCTATCAATGAGGCCAACCACTTCATCCACCGCATACATTTGCAGGTGACATGATCTCAACAGCGGTGCTTATAAGAGGGGACTTGCCAAGAAAAGCTAATCGACTCGAAGACCAGAAGTTGGCCCTGTGTGAAAGAGAGATGTGGAGTGGTGACAATGTGTGCTGACCACATTTTAATTCTTAAATTCAGTAATGGCCCTGTAGGGGCCTGGTGGAAAACACCTTCCCAAGGTATGTAGTGGGCAGCGTAAAGACCAGCTATTGAATATACAGTGCAGCAGACAATCAATTAACTGTTTTCCCACAAGCTGTCTGTGTAATTAATCACTGATGCAATATGCAGATGATTTCAAACTTGTGATCTGGTATGGTGCTGGCATCTAAGGCACAAATATAAGTATCCCCACAAAAAAGGTACACAAGGCAATATAGAAAAGGCTGTATGGAAAAATTGGCTGCAATTGTCAAAAGGCAATTCATTTTTGTAGTGTAGTATGCTGTGTTGGACAGTTAACCAGATCATGCCTCATCCTGGACTCTAAAGTGATTACAATACAGAATATCAGATTCCAATGCAAACAGCTTTTAAATCCTGGGATTTTTCTGTTTCTCAGAACATGAAACTCTAAATGCATTACGTAGATTTTTTATTAATTAGACAATTCATCTCGAGTCGACCTGTAAGAAAAAAAATATATCACTTTCTTCACAATGTCTTAGCTCAGGAGCAAGTAGCTTCTTATGAAAAAGAAATGAAAGAAGATGCATTATGAGAAAACACGGACCAATATGAACAAAAATGTCAATGCTAGCAATGAGGGGCACTTATTAATCAAGTGAATTACCTCGTATGAGTTGCCCTTTAAAATCCTTGCTCTATCCAGAGGGATCTGGGGGGTTGTTAATATTTAATACATACACGTGTCGTATTACAAATCAATCTGTCCCTCCAATTAGTTCAAATGAATGCAATGGGTGGTCAAGAGCCATTCCTGTTTAAGGTGAATGGCATGCATGAGTACTGTGAAGATTTCTAAGGGACTGCGGATGGTTCTGGATTCTTTGCCTGACAATACGTGGCCTGCTGTGGGGCCGTGTCTCCCACACTCACGTCAGCTCGCAAATAAAACAATTTGCATCCATTTAAATGGAAGTCCTTCTCCGGCTTCTGCTGTACAAAGGGGGCGTTTCCTTCCAGCTCTGCCTGAGTTAGCAGCCAGGCAGGGTGTTAAACAGATATTTCTACTAAGCGTCAAGGAAACGGAACAGCCAGCGGGTCATAAATATGTATGCCACCAGGGAGTTCAGGGAAAGCAATAAGGCGTCATCATCACAGAGATCACCCGGCTGTCACTCCGCTCCACAGCCGTCAGCCGTAAACACTGGCGGCAGGAGACCTTGACCTGCCCCCGTGGTCGTAAGGGTGAAACGACTGGGTTTGCCCGAGCAGAATGCGGCTGAAAATAATGCCTTCACCTTAATGAGCCAGCTTCCCGTGTAATGCATTCCGCTATAGTCGCTGTACCTATATACCTGCAGTACGGAACATTGTGCTAATGCGGCCGGTGGCGTCTAAATGAAACCGAGACAGACACCGTGTTAGTATTATGTAACGATTCTTCATATTGCTCCAGGAACCTATTGGAACAGACAAACACAGTGCCATGTTGAAGCCGGTCTGGCCTCAGGTTGCAGAGGCGTTGTGTGTGTTGTGGACTAACAAAACGAGGAGGGTGGGGGGCGGGGCGCTTGTCACAACGGAGCCGCTGTTGCTTCTTGTCTGAGAGGATTAACCTTTGCACGGCTCTGTCTCCATTAGAAGTGTTGCACAGCAAAGCGGGCACCGGGGAGCAAGCTGTTGCACTGGGGGCTTTTCCTCAGGGCACCACCCACCTTGTCTGATCTCTGCTGGAGAAGAGGGGGGTGGACAGGTGGGGGAGAGCGGAGACTCACTGGCTAGTTATCCAGGAAAGGTCTGCTCGGTCCCTTGCTGAAAGTATAAAAATGATGACCTAGCGTAAGACATTTAGAGGGACAGTATTAATTGAAGTGACAAACAAAGTTCATTACTTCAATAATGAACTTTCGATGTTTTGAACTTTTACGTAGCTCTTAATTACATTAATTTCAAAGCTCTGTAAAGCGTTTTTTCGAAAAACACAAGCTGTTCAAAAAAGACAAACCACATTTCTGTTAATGTTGATGAGCGGCTGTTCAGGTGACTGGAAGTGGAGGAAGGTCAAAGCATAGGAGGTGCTAGAAGGAAGGTAGTGGACGAGGGGATAAAACGGAAGCAGACGGCACAATGGCTCACCATCCAAACGGCCTCTGGCAGGGCTGTGAGCAGACCTTTCCAGGGGAATGTGCTAAAACCGAAGAAGTGGGCGGAGTTGTCAGCTCACACAGATGGACAGTGTGTCGGGGGGGCCTGATGCGTGTAGAGGCGGACAACGAATGCCCTTCGGAGTGCGTGACACGTTACGGAGACAGATTGGCACATGTCAACTGGAAAGGGCATTATATGTGCTTTGCACAGGATGAGCCTTACCTGTGCGTGTGCCCGGTTTCAGGCTTCATGGGATGATCTGGTCCGATCAGGATAGATGTCAGTACTAGCCACAGTACTAGAACTTATCTACCTACAGCCATGGCCCAAAGTTTGGAGATTGACACAAATATACATTTTCACAGAGTCCGTTGCCTCGACAATTTTGCAATTGATTGCAAAGTTCTTCTTTGCCATTCAAAGTTATCATAAACCAGGTTACTCACAATTTTGCCTCAGAACACAGCCATAAATAAAGAATGGTACCAAAACATCCTTCGAGAGCAACTACTCCCAACCATCCAAGAGCAGTTTGGTGACGAACAATGCCTTTTACAGCACGATGGAGCACCTTGCCATAAGGCAAAATTGATAACTAAGTGGCTCGGGTAGCAAAACATCAACATTTAGGGTCCATGGCCAGGATATTCCCCAGACCTAAATCCCATGAGAACTTGTGGTCAATCATCAAGAGGCGGATAGATGAACAAAAACCCACAAATTCTGACAAACTCCAAGCATTGATTATGCAAGAATGGGCCGCCATCAGTCAACTTAATTGACAGCATGCCAGGGTGAATTGTAGAGGTCTTGAAGAAGGGTCAACACTGCAAATATTGACTCTTTGCATATACTTAATGTTATTGTAAATAATAGTCTTTGACACTTATGAAATGCCTGTAATTATACTTCAGTACACACTAGTAACATCTGACAAAAAAAATCTAAAAACACTGCAGCAGAAAACTTTGTGTAAACCAATATTTCTGTCATTCTCAAAACTTTTGGCCGTAGCTGTATTGTGCACTACTACTAAAATGCAGGATCTGCTCTACTTAGTTAATGCTTTCGCGGTCATGAGGCGCCAGAAAGCTCACCACATTCAGTATTCTTCCATATAGTCCTAGTGCTCTGACGTTTCTACAGTCAGACATTCTTCATCAACCTTCATCACCTCAACTTCCATCTCTGTAGTCAGACAGTCTAGTCTAGCCAACAACCAAACCAACTTCTGTCTTGAAAATGTGCCTAGTTATAATTATTTAGATAAGCTTGAATAAATATTACTTTATAAGAGAGTTTTAGAAAATCACAGGGGCTCTGCTTAGACTGCCATTAGGGCACTATGGCGACTTCATTCTGAATACAAAGAGTAGGCATCGATGCATTCGCAAACTTAACTCCAATTATGTTTCAACTTCCCGTTTAATTCGAAACCACTGTTCCAATAATCAAAGTCCACAACTGATGTAATTAATTCAATGTAATGGAAAAGCCCTGCCTTAATGACTGGAAGGTCCATCCATAAGTCTGTGTTTCTTCACTAGAGTCTAGGCACTATTAGCTGTGATTTATGGGTTCATAACTGTAATTGCTGAAGGGCAGCTGCTCCGTTTCAAGATTCAACCCAGTTTTCCAGTGTGTTAACTGCATCACCTGCTGTTTGGCATGGATCTCACGTCATGCCTCGGACGCTTCTGATAAATAACCCCCCGGCTCTATTCATGAAAACCCTAGCCAAAGATCGCCTGATCTGGCGACACAGGATCTGTCCCAAATGACACACTATTCCCCTTTAAACAGGGTTCTGGTCAATACTCCTCTATGTACGGAACGGGGTTGCACTTAGTACAGAGAGATTTAGTATTTTCGGGTTTCTTTTCATTCATCCTTCACACTGTGTCTCTAATACAGACTGGGATAATTCATTTGATTACGGGAAGCATTCTTATAGGAGGAACAGGATATGGGAGATCTGTCCCTGCTGTGTGTCGCCATCCACTTGCATGCAGATGTGCATTATAAGAATACCTAATAAGATGTTGTTGATGCAGGCGAGGAATACTACTGGGAACTCATCAGTGCCATAGTCCTTACAGCGCCCTCGCTGTTTTGCATTTCAAATCTAATCAGTCACTCTGGCATGTTTGATTGGCAGGCCGTGCTGCCAGGTAGATTAGGAGCAAGGTGAGGGAGCTACAGTGGCCTTAACTCTTCCGGTTTTCCCAGATTTCAGCATACATATGCCATGAATGTGGTCTTAATCTAAACAATGAATCAAGGGAACCTGAATCAACAAATAACCTAACATTTGGTTTAGTGTCAAGCTTTGAACTCTACACACATGGACTACTTTGGAAGTGTTTTGGGTAATGTTTTGCCAACTTTTAAAGGGGGATTTCACCATAGCCCAATTACTTAATGTACCAATTGCTAATATTATTTTGGTAAAAACACAAGGTTTCCTCACCAGTCTAGAACGAGCACATTAGTATTTTGTGAAATTGTTAGAATTCTGTTGTTTAATTGATCAATTGCCCGTATAACAACAGTAACTAGCTATTTGTAAAATGAGCTGGCTATATATTTTACTGTAGATTACCAGTCCCAGATATTAATAGTCTTATTAATCTAGCCAAAATAAGCATTAAATTCACACTGTACAAGAAGCAAGGCACAAATCAATGGAATTAACTTACTTATTTGACATGTTGGTCGTTAAGCTGCTGTCATCTAAATGTGATTAGTGAATACATTCCTCAATATGAATTGATTGCATTTCACCAGGCAATAAACAAATCCCATTATATCCAGCCGCTGTCTTTCAAATCCATTGGACAGTAGTCTGTTCTAGTTCACGTGCATGTATTCAATACCATGATGTAATATCACTTTCAAAACTCTTTCAAATTGTGACAACAAGCCATTGTGCTGCCTATTGTAAAGTTAGCTAGCTAGCACCATCCATTCGACCGCAGATTTAAAGAGCCCGCCAAGTGGAAAGCAAGAGGAGGGACTATGGCAAAGCCAGAAGTTAATGCTTTAAAGTTATAGTCTTGAAAGAAGAACATTCCTGACACCTTGTACATGTATCAATATATTGCAACTGACAGGAACATCACCGAAAGAACTCTGATGGCTACAACATGGAGTCAATTACTCTAGTTGGAATTATTAAGAAAAACATGAATCTGTCAACATCGTAGCATGGTTTGAACAGCAAGTCATTTTGTGTGGCTGTTTCCATTGATTTGGCTTAAGCATCTAACTCTATGAAGCATCGTTGTAATTAACTGACTTTGCAACCTATGGATCAATCCTGGTTTAAAAACTATTTCACTGATAAAGATGTGTCAAATCTGAAGGGCTGCTGTTAACAGCTTTGGTGGTATCTATGGGCGTACTCAACCTACTCAGTTAAATACACACATACCAAAAATTAAGGGAACATAATTGCATTACAATTACACAGTATAACACAAAGTCAATTACACTTCAGGGATATCAATCTGTCCAGTTAGGAAGCATAAGAAATTGTGAATCAAGGTCAACTGCTATGGTGCAAATTTAAGTGACAACAGGAGCACTGGAGAGGTAAACAAGACAGCCCGCAAAAAATGAATAGTTTTGCAGGTGGTGATAACAGAAATTGCTAAATAGATCTTTATTCTTCCTGACTGATCTTCGAGGATGGCACATCCATACGTGCCTTTGCAAGAAGGTTTTCTGTGTCTCCCAGTACAGTCTCAAGATGAGGGCTGGACAGGACCATAGAAAGGCAACAACCCAGCGGGCTACTGGTGTGCATGTTTCATACCAAACAGACTACATAAGGGTGGCATGAGGGCCTGATGTCTTCTAGTGAGACCTGAGCCCACAACCCTGCATCGTGCAGCTTGATCGGCAATTGCCAGAGAACACCAGAATTGGCAGGTCTTTCATTAGCGCCCAATTCTTTTCACAGATGAGAGCAGGTTCACACTGAGGACTTGATAGGGGTGAAAGAGTCTGGAGACGCCGTGATGAATGTTATGCTGCCTGCAACATCATCCAGCATGACTGGTTTTGCATTTAGTCAGTGATGGGGAAGCATAACCTTGGAGGGTCACACAGACATCCATGTGCTAACAAACGGTACTCTGACTGCTGTTAGGTACTGGGATAAAATCCTCAGATTGTTTGCTCAGACCATACACTGGTGCAGTGGGCCCTGGGTTCCTCCTGGTGCAGGACAATGAGTGTGTAGGCAGTTCCTGGATGTTCAAAGTGAACATGTATTTTCTAAGAAACAATAGAATCTTTGCACAATTTTCTTTTGAATATATGGTTTAATTATTGCATTCTGTATTTATTTATATTTTAAACATCATCCCGATGTTTCCTAAACGGGGTTGTACCAATGTTTTGGGTTAAATTCCCAAGGGGTCCAGTACAAAAAAGTACAGTACAAAAAAGTATGAAATGTATACCCTCCTGTAAAGTCACTTTGATAAAGAATGCCTGCTATATAAACCATATGTTGATTGTCACTGTAATTGCTACCATTCAGTAAAATTCTGTTTGATATTCCCTGTATTGTGGACTAAATACCATCACACTTAGGGCTGGTTGTGGTTGTATAGCAGCTGCCTGACCTTTACTATTCAAAATAGGCTTTAAATCAGTCTATACATAAGAGAGCACAGCTGGTGTGGCATTAATGAAAGCAGAACAGCGCAGGTAAAAGCTTTATTTTACACTCAAGGACATTGTAATTGTTGACTGTTAAAATCTACAGTAGCAGCCAAGAAATCCAAAAGAGCATTTCCCCTAACTACAAAACATTATTATCATCAAACAAACATACTTGGTAAAAGCAAAGCCCTGTGCACCCAGCAAGAAGCTGGTTTATTTCAGAAAAAAGTACATGTCAATATCAAATTGATGTCTTAAGGAATCTACCAAACATTTCTGTCAGAGGCCCACTGATACATGAGTAATGAATGTGGGCTGTAGTTGGAGCACATTCGGCAGAGACAGACAAGGCCAATGCCCCATATTTTTCATTATTCATCCATCTAGCCGGTGGTAGATTATCTCCATATGCCTTACCTGGTGACAATTCTAAGACACCATGTCATTTCATTTTTAGTTAATCTATGCATAAACATTGGATTTGTATCTTTAAAGAACCACATTAAATGGCTATCCCAATTACCTCTTTTGAAAAGAAATACTTGGTTGTCAAATATATGAAATAACTCCTACAGCCTGTACTTTTATCAAGGTATGTATTTAGTTATGTGGCAAGTACAGTAGTGCACAAGTAAACACTTTCTGATGAAGGAGATATAATTGAGATACGCCCGTAGATTGCATATTGCTCCTTTTGAATGTAATGGCAACAGCAATGTGCTCTGTGGCATAGCAAAGAAATACTCAGCAAAATACTGAATTTTAATTCCTGTTGCCGCAATTCTTTACAGTTAAACTCACAACAGCGTGGAATGTATAGGTGAGTGACTAGAACTGCAAGGTATTAAGTTAAAACAGCATAATTGCTAAAATAAACCCATGACAAATCTTGAATACTCAAGCAAAAATGTTGTTGAGACAAATTAGAAAAAAAGACTGGTTATATATGTACATGTGTTGACTGAAACACACTGCACCCATAATGTACCAACAACAAAAAAATGAAGACAATTTGTTCATGTTGATGTACTGACGTTAGACAATATAATTAATCACTGTGGCCTGCCTGCCAAAAACATCTCAATATAAGCTCTACATGGTGACAAAAGCTTATCGTGTCCATTGCATAAATCGCAGACACTCTACGAAAGAGGCAATTGATCAATGCCAGAAAATGACAACCCTGTAGTACAATGTAACTCAAAACCAATTCGAATGATTTGGCCAAATCCCACCAACTCTGTTTAATGGCGCCCCTCGGCAATATGCTAGCAAGACCTTTGCATTAAGCAAGTATGTAATCTACCTTTGCATAATAGATTAATAGAAGCAAGGCTATGTAAGAGAGGGGATTGAAAAGTTTAGTTTCCCCACCTTCATAATTAGCATATAGCTGGATGTTCCTTCTCTGCACATTCATTTGAGGGGTGAGATTTCAAAACGTGCACCTGACCAAACTCTGCACATTATCTTTAAGCAGAGACACTGCTTATGAGCCATTTCGGCTGTGCTGCATGTCACGCATTATCTCAGCTACATGGCTATTGTTGTGTCCTATAAAAAAGGTACAGTAGAAAATCTGAGCTATAATACTTCTCATTGATCAGTCTTTGGACAATCAAGTCAACTGTTTAGACAAAAACTGATTCTTCCTTTCCCACTCTACTGATATAGAAACATTGATTGTAGCACATCAGCAGCTTCTGAGCTGCTAATCAGTTTGGGTGGAGTCAGTATAACATGTTATTCTGCATGGTAAACAGTGCTTCGGGGAGAGGTGTGTCATTGGTTTGAATAACGCAATATTTCAGCATTTCTTTCCACTTATGAGCAGTTTAATTCTCTGTTTGTGTCAGTTACACTGAAGACAATGACGGTTGTAAAAGCAGATAATAAAACAGTTATTAGAGCATCACAAAGTGAAAATTCCTCCACATAGACACACAATTGCAAACAATTATTAGTAAGGCAAATTGGAAATGAACTGTGAAACTTTTTCTTCAGGTACTTTGAAGTGGTATGAAACAGTAATTCTAAACGGATGCTGTTTGTAACTTGTGACCAAGTTCAAATTTCAAGGTGTACAGAAAGCCTTCTGGCACCAGTCTTAAATACAACCTGCTGGATGCTGGGTCTTTTATTAAAAGGAATCTTTCTTCATTTCACACCTGATCTTTATATTCTCAGATAAGGCCAAGACTCTGAAATCTAAGTGTACCTGGGATATGATTACAACAAGCGCTGGAGAGACTTAACCACATTCCTTCACGTGTTTAGCTGATGCCAATTTAAAATTCTTTCTCTTTTATAATCTATAGCTATAGTAATTGACATAATTTGCATGATTAGCTTTAATTTACTCTCTAACAGTAGGAGGTCTTTATGGGTCCCCAAACCTGAGACCTGAGCGGTTCGGGTCCAAAATGTTTCCTTTTGCTCTGATCTGGGTCTGGTCTGACTCAAATGCAACAGGTCTTGTATGTGCAATTACATGTAAATATTTGACGGGACTGATTGGATTTGTACATTATTAACCCTAGAACACGTTGGGTGATTCTTTTGCCTTGATTTATGGGCACCCTAGGTAAATATGAACCAAAAGGCTGGGGAAAAAATGTAATTCGTTTCATCAGCTTGATCTTAAACAAAAATAATCTAGCCATTAATTCAGTGAAAATTCTTAAAATAAAAATACACATGTATCTTCGTCCAGGCAGGTTCATCAATATTTCCGTTGTTTAACATTTCTTATTTATTACCCCAATAGTTAAGATGGGTGTTCTCAGATATGTTGCTAACTCGTTTAGTTTGTGTGTTTTCTGGCCTTTCCCATATATATAAATGACTAAGGGAGTTTAGCCTGTTGCCACCTCGTATTTATACCACTGTGAGACAATATGTCATGGATGTTAAGAGTTCCTCAGATTAATTTAACAATTATATCTTAAACTCAGTTCAGTTTTGTTTATAAGATTTTCTGTTCATGTTGTTTAAGGACATAATTATGTTATGTTGGTGACAGTTGTTCTTTTTAACAATCTTCACTAAGTTAAAAGTATAGATTAATATGATGTTTTAAGTGTGAGATAAATCTGGTTAAAGACATTTCTTTCACAGCCATTTAGTTCATACTAACCCTGGGTGCCAATAATTGTGGAGGTCACTGTAAGTCCAGCTGCACTTGCTTCAAATATCATACCTATACCATTATATAGACATTTTCAGTTCTGGGTGTTTTCTTCCCATTAAAGCTTAAACAGCCAGGGTAAAGCAAAAGACCTTATGCGTCAAATACCTAGCATTAAAGTGCATTTAGAAAAAATGAATGCTGCACGCAATCTCAAAATGTCTTTAGCACTAGTGCTTTGTTTGGTTCAGTCACAGATATTACAGAAGCCCTCGCCATGTGAAGTCGAGCTACACTATCTTCGTAGTTCTTCTTCTTTCTTTCTCGTTTTAAGTGTTTCACTTCTTCAAGCAACAGCCTTAGTCACTCAGGATTAAACGTTGAGTTAAGAAGGCCCATTAATGTCTAATTTCACCCACAGAGAGCAGTGCACTGCAGTGCGGCCTTCTTTCTAAGTGTTGATTTGGCCTGTGGGCCTGTGACGGATGAATGCCGTGTCTTTGGCCCAGATCTCCAATGGTGTGTCCCCTTTGATATCCCCCGTCTCTGGGGCGTGCGTAAGCCCGTTGAGCAAAGACGTCAAGGTCACTCCCACTCTGCCGCGCACTCATGAATATTATGATTAATCAGAGGCGTTTGGCTCGCAGTAATGACAAAACCTACATTGTTGTGAGAAGTGCATAAAGGTTCGCCGGCAGTTGTGAAAAGCTATGTGGTAATCCTCACTGGCGCGCTCTTCCTCTCTCGGAAGGCTTCCGCTTTGTCTCGTTTAACTGATTACAATCTATTAGCGCTGAATATTACATATCTGGAACTTAGGTTGTACTAAGCTCCCGATCTGAATTATCTTGCACTTTTGTGTGCAGTAATTAATTATTCAAGTTTTTTTGTTTATTATTATTGATTCCTCCAGACGTTTCATTCCTTCACGTTTCACAGGGGAATCAGACATGCTACAGTAAACAAATAGATTTCACAAAGCATGAATAAAACTTCACTCAATCAATCAGCCCGCCCTTTATAATAACTATGTTTAATTGAGTCATTTGAATAGCTGCAGATACGTCAATCAGGCAGTGTGTTCAGGTATGTCGATAGCACATATCAACAATCATTACATTTCACGTCACACGCGGCGATGCTGGCAGAGAAGTGATCATTTCACGTGCAATTGGGTCTGGTGAACTGATGGGAGTCCCTCTATTATGCAACATGAGTCACTTTTTCTTTCTTTATCAACCCCCCCAGCCACTGGGAAACATGCTACTCTACATAGCTGCAAGTCCATTTGTTATGATAGTGTAATGTTAATGTTAAATTGCATGGGCTGTAAAAACATGAACCAAGGTTACCTCGCCTGTGGGCACAATGTATCCGTAAAACAATTAACCTGTCCAGCATGTTGCCTGGTTTATTAGCAGTTGTTTACTGATGAAGCGAAACAACATCCGAGCCACTGAGACTGGTTCCGGTCGCCAGCAAGCTGTCACTGTGTTTGTCATGATGTGCCCAATATAAAGACCTTGTTCTATCGGGGGAGGGCACCCCTCTTTACCTGTCACCGTGTTACTCAAGTGAAAACAGGTGTCTCATTCAATGCTCTCTATCGCTCCGGTATCTTGCTTCTTTATTTATATTAGTTCCCGGATGGTCCCTGTTTGCAAATTGAGTTGTTCTTCCCACTACTGGATTATGGGAAGTGTCTGACAGCTCTTGAGAGGTCCAGTGGATGTCTTGATGGACATTAGACAGATTTCCAAGCCCAGAGGATTTGGACAATTGTTAGGTTATTGGGTGGATAAGACTACTCTCTGAGTGAGGCCAGTAATTGTTGTCTTACCTTTTAAAGGGGTAGTTGTATGGTTAGCTACATTTTGAAGGCTAATTGCGGCAAATTTCTTCTTTTGTTGTTCTTGTCAACATTTTCTGACACATTCTTGTCAGATCTCAAAGCCCATAGCAGACCCTTCAACCGTCATCCACAGATTGATTTTAAGTCCAGCCAGCATCTGTCACTAAACTCCCCTCCGTTATGGAGCCTTTCAGACAAAACCTTATCTTCCTTTGTTTCATTTTTCTGTGTCCTCGCTTTTATTTTAGGAAGAGAAAAAAAGAAAAATCTTAGACTACAACTGTTTTATTATGGATGTTGACCTTTAATTACAAAGATCTCATGACCTGGAACCTTCTTTTTTTTTTACTTACATTGACATTTATAAATACCGAATGTCCCTCTGAATAGTTTTTTGTTGAAGTCACTGTATACCAGAGCCAGATAGCATCAGTCCATTTGTTCCGGACTGTAAATATTGGTTCTGTGGGCAAGCAGGACGTACGAGTAGGACAATGCAACCAGTCCATGTATGTAGAGGACAAAACTGTTAGCCCAGGGCTTCTCTGCAAGCGTATCAGTCACAAGAGCGATGGAAAGCAGAGATAAAGATGGTACTCTCCTCTGCTCCTTTGTTTGTGTACCCAGGACATTAAATCGATACTTCTGGCTTCTGAGACTATTTTACAGTCAGGGCAGGTCTCAGCTTAAATGTTTGTCTGTTTTAGTCAATGACACTTCTCTGCAAACTATTACCCACCGGGAATAGAGAACAAACGTGAAACAAATAAACTAGGTGTCGACCTATCTTGGCGTTGTTTGCGCTTACAGATGGAATCCTGATAGTGTGGACATTTTCTGTGCACGGCGTCGAAGGAAAATCTATCACGGCCAAGATCCGAAGCCATTATATTACAGCCTCAGAGGAAATATTACTTCTCGCACCGGCTTGTTTTATCCCTGATCTTTCTGTCCACCCATCATCAGAGGGATATGTAGGCAGTGCTAGAGAACGGCACCTTACTTTGCCCTCTTGATAAAGGAGGACTTCCAAGCTGATGTGCGATAAAGGTTATCTGGATCTGAGTGTATGAAATGCAAAGACAACCAGAACAAAGATCCAAAACAAAAATTCAGTAGTACTAAGTATGAACAGGATTGAATATGTATTTTTAATGTGGACAAAATCTATATTTTTTAAAGTGAAGTTATATTGAGGCATCATCCATAGGTGTATATTCAATTTGAAGACTAGTTCCGGGGGTAATAAATAAGTGAAATCGCAGAGTACTCCCTATTGTTTTGCCCCTCTTTTTTGGACACAGAGTAAGATGCCAATCATGTCTATAGGGGAACATTCTGAGCGTTTGTAACACTTAAAGACTAGTTTCACAGATACACTCTGATTTGATTTGGAGCTGCATTAAAACATTTAATTTTAAATAGTATTTTTGTCCTTTATTCACCCCATACATTTCAATTGACTTGTTTCCCGGCTTTAAAGAACACTCTCTTTTAAGAAAATGATTCATTTGAAATTCCATAACCAAATGACTTGCTTCTGACAAAGGGCCTTATTTGACAGTTCTTTCTGTTATTAGGAAGAGAAGAAGAATAGAGACTGAGGTTTAGTAGAGCAGACAAGCCAGCCACAGCCTGGCATCTTTCACCTGGATCCCGGCAGGACCAAAATAGCACTAAAAGCACCCACTCTCACTTTGTAAATGTTCCTTTGTTCCTCTGTCTCCTGCATTACTTCTAGCTATGGCTGCAAACCCCATGGCTTATCTCTCAAGAGATGTATGCACCTCTCTACCTTGGTTCCCACATCGAGACATTTTAACCCCAGAGATCCTGGGACCACGCCCCCCGTAGACCGAGGAATGTCACATTGGCTTCTTGCATAATTGGTTGGTTTTTTTGGGTGGGGGGATTGAACTTGTATATCAACAGGATGGCAGGAATGGTAGAAAAATAACTATGTAGGCTATGTCAATAGTTAAGATTTTGTGGCTTTTTAAAAATTATTATAATTCAACCAACAGGGGATTCTAACATTCCTGCTATTTCCACAAAATAAAGAGGAACTCTCCTTGGTCCTGTCAGGTCTTTTGAGGCGTTTAGTTTGAAGGGAAATATTATGGCTTGTCAAAAGTGTGAAGTCTGCAGTGTACTGCAATGACTCGCTCTGACAACGATGGGAACCTTCCTCTCACTGCTGAAGTCTGATTGATTGGGCGGTCCTAAGAATGTCCTTCACCATGGCAAGGGTAGAGCAGCCAACAGACTTCCTCCGTAGGAGACTTCATCTAAACCAACACTATTTGCAAAGGTTTTGTGCAATGCAAAATACAGACTTTACTCTGTGTGCTCAGTAGTAGTAGTAGTAGTAGTTTTACTTTACAGTCTTGTTCGCATAAGTTAATATAAATGTTTTGATTTTATTTAGTTTTTACAGAATATTTTGGTGTAGAATATGTCTAATTCTGCAATTGACAGTTGATTACTTTACAACCTCTCGGGTATATAAGTTGCAGATATTTCAAGATGTTGTTGGATTTATGTTCATTTTTTTTTTGTTTCCTTTACCAAAGCTATAGTGCAGGGCTATAAAATAAATTGTCTTAGATTTATGTGGTTTACAAATATTCCCATCAGCACCGCAATGTATCATTTGTTTATTTTTTATTTCGGTACTATTACTTATACAAACATGCAGTTGTCGTCAACATGAACCATCAACCTGAAACATCAACCTGAAACATCAACCTGAAAGAGGGTGCATGTGTATTTTATCCTCACGCATAGTGAGAAAGATGTTTAAAATGGCAATGAATCCTCCAGGGATCAAACCACCATGCAAACACGTTATTTGGATGAGTTGCCACAAGAAAGCCTCCATAGAAAGCTACCATACCACCAACATTAGCACCTGGAGTTTGCTTTGTTTCAGTGGGAAGCGTGTTCTATGTTTGGATGAGACTAAAATGATGCTTATTGGCAACAAACACCAGGTTGGTATGTCCTGAAAAGAGTCATTCAGAAAATAACCTAATTCCATTGTGAAGTTTGGTGGTGGATCTATGATGTTAGGCGGCTGTAGAACTTGGCACCATGTACTCCATATAAGAGGAGATTTTTGGCCAGGATCGATGTATATATGGCTGAGATGTTTATCAATAAAATGTCTTTATGGATGGCAATGAACTCTTTTTTATTTCTATGAGTGTAAGATCAAGCTGATGAACAGCTAGGACATTTTTCCACAGCCATTTTTTGCTCTTATTAACCTAGTTAATTAACCAATAGTTTGAAGGGCACATTTTATTTTCAGATTTAATGACATTGTTTAATTGGTGAGAAGCGTGACCATGCAAAGTTAGCATTTTTATTTTATTGTCAAAGCACCTTGAACTTGTCAGTCTGTTTTTACATTCAATTACCAAAGGAGTTGGATGTAAGCAACCCCCTATCAAGGACCAAACCCAATCACATAAAATGTCTGCCTTTGGTGTTGATGTGTCTTGAGAACAAGAATAATGATGAAAAAGGCCATATACCTTTGTGCATTTCAGTCAGGACCTAAATATTTGCTGAGTTCCAAGGCACACAGGAGCCATGGCTTCATCTCCATTACAAATGAGCGGGCCCCCATTTTTAAATGTTAATTGCCTTCCCTCATGCCTTCTCATTAAACCCGTTCAAAATGATGTGCTGTAAGCTCCAGTGAAAATGTTCTCATTTATTTTCCAGAATGGCATTTAAGATCCACATACAATCATGGCCAAAGTATTGTCACTCATGCTTTTTATTCAAATACAGCACCATTTCTAGTAGAAAACTGGCGAAAAAATTGTATTATCCACATATGGTTTGGTTTGCAAAGAACAAAACCAAAGAAATTTGAACAATATATCAAGTCTAAGCTTATTCTACTAATTAGTCTTAGAAGTAGTTAACATCATTTGATTTCAAGTGATTCTTGAAATTGTACTTGCAAGTGCCTACAATATGTACATCACTCATTCAACCAAAGAAAATGTCTTCATCTCTGGTTTTGTATCATGAGAGGTCCCGCAAAGAGCGTGGAGAAAAGAAACCAAACTACAGAAAATGGTACTGGGAGTAGCCAAGAATGGACAATATCAAGGCTACAAGTCCTGTATAATATTGGATGAAGCCCCTGCCACACAGATTCAAACTGACCTTCAGACACGACGTACAATGGTTTAAACTCACACCATCCATCGCCAACTCCACGAAAGGAGGTTGTATGGTTGAATACCCACTGCCGAGAAAGAGATGAGAGCAAGAACACCCTACTGCAATTTTCCCCAAAACACACCTGACACATTACTTCTGGGGTGACTAATCTCCGGTGGACAGATTAGATCAGCTCATCATGCCTTTAAAGTAAAGGACACCTTCCACATAGTCAAACTTAGAGGTTCAGTGATGATTTGGGGTTGGTTTCCTGCCTTTTGCAATAGGAAATTGAACTTGTTCATGGAATCATGCAATCCTGAAAATACTCCAGAAAGCTTGCTCTCCATTAAATGTCATGGGTCGTTTTGCAAGACAATGACAAACTTCTGAAAGCAACCTGGAATGGTTCATGACAAAATCCTGGACAGTTCTGAAGGGGCCTGCAACCCGTGGACTTAAAAACCTGTGGAGAGATCTACATCTGCAAGTCTGGAGACTCTTCAAATCTAGGGGAACTGGAGCACTTTGCAAGAGAGAAGTTGACCAAACTGCCCGTACAAAGGTTCAGGAAAACCCATCTGTGGTTATTGAAAGGACTTGATTGCAGTTTTTCAATAATTCTGTCAATGCCCTTTCTGAATTTTTCTTTTTAATTTATATTATACACTATAGTACATTAAAATATACCATCATGTAGATTAGAGTCATTTCAGTTGTTTTGAGACAATGCAAGTTAAGTGGGGAAAGAGCGAGGGTGCCAATTTATTTCAGTCATCATATTCCAATCACCAGTTTGTTATAAACCGAAACACCGCCCTGGCAGTGGCGTGCGTGTTCCACACCTCAGTAAGTAGTCTAGGTTGGGAGTGGAATGAACAGAATGCACTCCAGAAAGATCACACACACGTTATGGAATGTAATATAACCTCTCATTAAGTTGGTGCAGGGAATGCTGGATGGCTGTATGTTGTATCTGCACGGACCCATTGGAGCACTGCATAATACATAGGACTGCAGATAGCCTAGTGGTCAGACTGTTAGGCCAGGAATTCAACAGTGACTTGTTTAAAACTGAGACTTGACGTGGTGAAAAAGGGCAGTGCCGTTGAGCAATGCACTTAATCCTAATTTCTCCTTTAAAGACTAGCTACAATTCTGAATACTGATATATATATATATATATATATATATATATAGGCAAATGTATTGCTACTCACTTGTATAGGTTACGTTTCAGAACTAGGAATTGAGTGATTCTTCAATATTTTTTTAAAGAATGTACAATACACTGATACAAAGATGTTTATTCAATTCATGGATTGTGTCTTCATAACTCTAGTTGCATTGTTATCCACATTCTACAGTTGATATAATAGCAGGTAAACATGGGCTAAAAACTTTCAACGAGCAAACAATATTTATCTAAATTACGTTACAGGGGGTTGGTAATAAAATTACAAAAAAGTCTGGAAATATTTAGTAGAACTCAACTGTCATTAAATTTACTTTAGACAGATAGAATAGCTGCAGCAGTTGCGCTTGAAGCTACTATCAAATATGTAGTTGTGAAATGTTCCATAACCTGACAGAAATGTTAACTATGTCAAATCTTGTTAGGACTCAAACTCACTTCTAGTCAAAAAGGGGACGTGTATAATCTCTATGGACTCAATTTACCACCCTGAGGGATGAATCTGTTCCTCAAAATATATATTTTTTTATCCTCGATCGTTACTTCGTTAAGCATAGTCTCAACCAGAAGTCCCATGATATCACCTGTACACAATTTATGTATAGGCTGTAAAATATATGAAACATTGTTTTTGGTCTAAGGTGTATTAACAAAGTACATGAAGTTTTCATTTTATTAACACATAGTTCTTTTGTGAAGTCTTGGACAAAACACTTTGAGTTTAGATGATATAATGAAAAAAGACAGATACATTTTCATATTTGCGCTTATTGGTAAAACCAAATCTTTAACAGTTGCAGGGAACACATTCAAGCCCCTGGATGGTAAAAACGCAGACATATTTGTTCACTCGACGCAAACAATATCAGCGCTTCATTGGTTAGATACAAATATATCAGTGTAAGACCAATATCGTCTGATTATATCGGCCAAGCGATGAATTGCTCGGGCTCTAATAGACGTCTGCAGTGCTCTTTATTGCATAAGCATGATCCATCAGGCACGCTTGCAGTCAAACTCATTGCAGAGAGGAAGATGAGTATACCAATCGTCAGGGCCCGGGGCTTTGCACCTCACGTTGTCAACATTGCTCCCGTCCTTCCCAACTGAAATGCCATCTGGCAGAAAGGTCAATACAGGCTGATCCCTGTACAAGACTTTGGGGGGGGGGGGAAATGACTTTAGGGTTTACGTAATCCCCTAACTAAGATTTGGTTCATCAAAGTGAGGCATAGGGAGGTATTTAAAGCATCCATGTGAACTCCTTGGATGCATGAATGTGCCAGTATCAATTCTAAATGGCCTCCTTTCACGGCCCCGGCTATGATGCGGATTAGCCGAGTAAGCTTGAACGTTTTGGCCTCCTCCTTCACAGTGAGCGTGAACTGGCACGTTTGTTTCTGCACCTTACATTTTTGGGAATTCCAGTTTGGGGAAAAAGCTTCCCCGTATTGTCTCAGTGTGATTACAGGACAGATTAGTTGTACATGGAGGTGTCTGCTACTCTGTCACTCTATTCATGGGGTTTGCATCATCCCACACTTCCACGCCGTTTGAGCTGAGATCCCACGCCTGAAGGGAATCCGGATTACATCAGCACCGAAGTATGGAGCAAAGGGGCTCCCATGATCTTTTCCATGTGGCATTGAGATGTGGCTTCGATTGAAGGTACATTTGAATAACACTGATTTGTTTTTAAGAAGAATGAAGCAAATTTGCAAAAACAATGAAGTCGTAAAAAACACAACACTTTGTCTCCATTGTAATTATACCAACCAATAACTTTCTATGTCACCGAGGAACCTCACAGAGAGATTTGAGCCTTTTGGTACTGGAATAAAGGGTGAGGCTGGGGTGCAGAAGTCTGCGAATGGAAGCCTGCTGATGTGAATGTATTTATAGTGAGGATCGCTACACAGCCCTCAGCATACATGAAGGCACATCCATGTGCTTCAAAATACTCACCTCCCCACCCTGTCCAGGCTGCTGGTCCCAATTCCGTCACCAGTGTGGAAGGCTGAATCAAAACTGGTGTCAAATGCCAGTACAGTATGTTGTTGTCAGCGGTTAAAAAGCACCCTTTTCCAGCAGTAAAAGCCTGCTTCCCGTTCACTGGCTCTTCGACAGCATAACTCTGGACACTCTCTTTTGTCCCTCTCAACTTGTCGTGGAAAAAGATTATTTCCAAATCAAACATCTGAAGTTGTGAGTTTTTGCAGCAACACCATTCACATTGTACAGCTAAATGTTTTCCTTTTAATGTTTGGGATTTATTTGAATACCCATGATTAGATTCACCATGTTTTATTACAACCCCAAGCACTCTAATTGCTAGGCAGATAATATTGTTCAATATGCTTACAACATCACCTTAAGTGTCCATTTATGGAATTAATTCATTGTTCTTTTACTGAAAATAAGGAATGTGTAATGGGCCTCCGTTACGATATATATATTTTTTTATTAACCTTCATTTCAACTGGAAAAAGCAATTGACACGGTCTCATTTCCACTGGAGATCTGGACAAGAAAGCAGCAATTAATACACATCCCATCGTTTCTAACTTACAATACAGTCAGCCCAACAACAACTGCAACTTGATCCAGCCTTCATGAAACACCAACGCTCCTGGAATTCAAATGTTCAGTATATGCATTTTAAAAAGTTAGGGTTTTTGTCACGATTTGCAGTGAATAGCAAGGGAACAGTAATGAGGATCATTATAGGAATATGGAATTAACCTGGCTCAACAGCAGCTGATTGAGTTATCCAAGAGGGGTAGAGCTGCAGCATCTCACGTGATGCTGGTTTCCTTGGAAACATTTCGCCTGCATTTGAAGCACCAAGTACTGGGCAAAGTTGGCTGTTAAAAAGAAAAAAAAAAAACATCAGCACAAGATGGAAAAAAACTAAATTGGTTTTGGCAATTCAACCACAACTGACCAAGAGATTGCTGTTGTGAGAGGAAAAGAAAACCTCTAGAAAGTTTCATAATCTAAGGCCTCACGGAAAATGCGAATTCTGTTCCTGGCGTACAGGAATATGCTGCTCTAGTCGAGGGACGAGAATTCAGGATAGGAGCTTAAGTCTGACACAATGCAGCCACACAATAGATAGATCTGAAGTCTCAGGGATCGGCGTTGGAAAGCAGACGTAAGAGAAATCCCCACTACAAAGAGAAAGGGCGAAAAGGCAGTGCCTTCACTAGATGCTCCACTCAGCAAAGAGGGGATTAAAATGCACTGCTGCTTATCTGCCTTTAAGACCTTGACTTTCAAATCACAGGTTCTCCTCAAAACACAGTGCCAAGGTCAGCCTTTTATTAGTGCTCCTTTGTGTACTAATGAGAAAGTGTAGGGACTGTTTCAGAGACAGGATTTAAGTGTTCTCTCTTCAAAGTCAGTGTCTACAAAAGAAAGAAATACAACGCTAGTGACTCATGTATTCTCCGCTGAACAATATGGGAGAGAAATGTGGATACTCTGTCAGCATCTTAGTGTCCGTTTTTTGGACGTTGTGTCTGAGCAATAGGGCACTGTGCTAAGGTGAAAGGGGAGACTGGAAAGGCTTATGTGAAAGGACATACTGGTATTGGCTAAATTGAAAGGGGAGACCTGCATCCTTGGTTATGGATATAAAAATGCCCATATTAGTGGTGGTTCCTGGGTCTTTCAAATGTCACTTCTAGAGATGCTGAAAATTTAATGCAGCTCCGTTCTTCTTGGATTAAATCACCTGCTCTAATGACAGCCAACATACAATTATCCACTAGATGTAACATTGACAACTATACAATGTTTTTTTTACATATTTACAAAAACAGAAGTTTCCATAGAATTCTATACAAGACAATCCAAATGTTCTGTTTAATTAGAACTTGAAATAAATCAACTATAATTACGTTTAAACGTGTTGGTTCTTACTAAACAATTCGTATGTTGTTTACATGGTTGGTAACTGAAAAAGAGGGATCTAAAATTACTCATAGCCACGTTATGGTCTTTGATGCACTAAGCTTCATTTTCATTGTCAAATCCCTCTAGAATTATCTTAGTCGGTTCTCAGAGCAATAGTACAGTGATGCCATAACATAGAATTTTCCTGTAGCTAGTGACCTGTAATGCAGGAAGCAAATTACCCTACATCCAGTCTCAATGTAAGATTCCCTATGGGATATTAGGGTAATGGACTATGCCTAAGTTCAAGGTGTCTAGTTGTGCGAATCAGAATGGTGTCATAACCCTTGCTCGTTTGTTCATGGTTGGATGTCTTATGGCCAATTGGTGCATGTGTGTGTGTGTGTGTGTGTGTGTGCCAGCAATATTTATCAGGAAACTGCTTTACATACTTTTTTATGCCTTGCTCTTTCCTATTCTGCACATTGGGCTGTCTTACTCCTTTAGTTATGTGAATTGTGGAGAAATTCCATCTACAACTGATACAGTAGCGAGAGAACGAATCCCTGATGAGTAGAAAGGTTGTAGAAGCCTGCTAGGAGATTGTGTAGGTCACAGCACTCCACGGGTCTGTGGAAGTTGATTGGAGTCTCATGGTCATAGTAAGGTCAAATCAGAGTTCCATTCATCTTTTTGAATCACATGAATTGTAGGCATACCTTACCTGGAGCACTCACACAGTCACTTCTGAAATTATTGACACCCTTTTGTAAAAGAAAATGTAAAAAAAAGTACTGTAGAAAAGTAATAGTGAACTATATTGTTATATATAAAAATGGGCAACTATATTATTTCACACAATCATAACTCTAAAAAACAGGCAAATTCTGTCAAAAAATTGAGTTGTCTTTTTAATGAACGATATTATGACCCTATGAGGTCAGAATCACCTCAGTCTTACGCATAATGATAATGCCTGTGAGATGCGAGAGGGAAAAAGGCCAAAAAATTAAACAACAAAGCAAAGAGCATGTTTAGGCTTTTTACTTAAGATATAGCAGCATTACGCGGTACAAATAGCAGACTACTGAAACACAAGGAACAAGGAACTTAAATAACAGTGTCGATGAGTGATGACGTGCAGGTGTGTCAGAGGTGTTGCTGCTATCAACTCCTGCTGGTAGTTAGTACGTCGGAGGTGGAGCGCCGGAGAGAGAGCATGCAGCGCCACGCGGAGCAGTCATCACAATGCCCTTTCTGTGTAAACAACAACACTGGATGTCAACATATTAAGGTGGGATAGAACATCAAATATGTGGATTCTATCTTGTTTAGAGATAATTCTAATGAACAATGATGGATTATAATTTAACCAAGACGGCAAACCTCTTACCATTAACAATAATAGTGTATCGTAATGCACCATCTGTATCTTTTAGTCCACAATATTTATAATTTATTAAGATTCATTAGGATTATAGTTTAATAATTAACATTCTTCTTTATCAATCAAATCATTTTTAAAGCCCATTTCATTCAGTGGTTGTCTCAAAGTACTTAAACATGAAACCAGCCTAAAACACCAACGAGTCAACAACAAGAAAGGAATATAGAGTGGCTAGGAAAAGCTCCCATGCAGCCACGTCAATATAAAGAATAATAGAACCTCGTTTCCAAAACAGTTGGGACGCAACGCATAAAATGCTAGTGAAAACAGAATGCACATCACATCTCTATTGAATTGAACTAAACACTGCCCTAAAAAAAATTATGGGTTCTTGATGAAAGGAATACATTAAAGATCAAAATATAAAATGTACATTGTGTAGTTAGTTGCGTAATAACAAAAGTGCTTAATAACGGTCAATGGAAAACAAAATCACCAAACAATTGAGGGTTGGATTCAAACTCACATCAAAATTCAAAGTAAACAATTGAAATCACACCAGTAGAGTGTATGTCCCCCAGTAGTGTGTATGTCCCCCAGTAGTGTGTATGTCCCCCAGTAGAGTGTATGTCTCCCAGTAGTGTGTATGTCCCCCAGTAGAGTGTATGTCCTCCAGTAGTGTGTATGGCCCCCATGTGCCTGCATGCACTCCTGACAACGTCTGGCATGCTCCTGATGAGACAGCAGATGGTGTCCTGGGGGATCTGCTCCCTGACCTGGTTCAGTGCATCAGTGAGCTCCTGGACAGTCTGTGGTGTTACTTGGCGGTTTCAGATGCACCGATACACAACGTCGAAGAGGTTCTCAATTGGATTCAGGACCGTGGAAACGTTATGGCCAATCATTGGCATCAATGTCTTCGTCATCCCAGAACTGTCTACAGACTCTGTCCACATAAGGCCGGGCATTGTCCTGCACCAGGAGGAACCCAGGGCCCACTGCATCAGTGTAAGGTCTGACGAAACTGGTAATACTAGATGATGTTGCAGGCAGCATAACGTACATTTTTATCGTTGTAGCATCAATATGATTGTAAAAGTGTTTAGATTCAAATTCTGTTCTTATTTTCAATAACAATTACCCAGCAATGTAACAGATTATTAATTACTGTTGGGCATAAAATGATCCGTAACAGAAACAATGCTAACTGCAAATGCAACCAAATTTGTCAAATCACAGACATATGTAGTCAGTGGGTGGTTGGTTTAGGTGACACAACACTCAAATGTTGACTACTTTGACTGCGATGACAGTGTTTTTAACCATTTTCTTACAGAAATATTACTTGTTGAACACCATTTATTTTTCTAATTAATTGAATTTCCTAAAATATTACAGTATACAATCTAGCAGCTTATTTTCCACAGATCCACTGAAAAAGATGAAGTGCTGTTACATTTATAGTCTCACAGAATAAGGTTAGGTCATGTTGCTGTGAGTAATGAGGATAGAAGGGTTCAGGTTTGGCCATGTGGTTGGTTTGCCATGGAATAAATATGAGTGGAGAAATAGGCTGTGCCAGATGTGGAGAAATAGGCTTTGCCAGATGTAAGTAATTTGGAGTATTACATTGCTTACCTTTACTGCCCAATTTCCTTGTGGATGATGTGTAAAGATATCTACAACCAGAATAAAATAATATATTTTTGTTAAAAATAATAAGGATATGTTCTTAGCGTACTTGGTAAAATAATGTAACAAAGGAGAGGGAAAAAAGGATGTTCGATGTTTTCTCACTCTAAAAATAGTCTGCTGTCCAAGCAAAACCCAGCTCAAAACATTCTGTCATTAAACAGCCTTAACAAAAGTCACGGTTCTCCAGAGGTAGGGTAGCAGGACACAGACACAGAGGTGTATAAGCAAAAGTTTCTTTAATATCAACAACTAGACATCATATTCTAAGACAACGACCGTACCGTACAACATCCCCAGACAGTAACAATTACCAACAAGGAACACTAGGCAGGAGCTACTGAAATAGGGACTAAACAAGGGGTTAACAATCAGACGTTACATAGTCACTGCTAGGAATGGGCAATTTGTACAAAACAAATCATGTGATATCACCATATATTAAGAAATAAAATCTATATTATAATAACGACAAAATATATACTAAAGAATGTGCTGGCAATTGAAATGGAATTCTGTTTTTAGTTTTGTGTTATTCAGTTATATTTTTAAACTGACAGTTCAATACACTTGGACTTGGTGTAATTTGAAACAAAGCATTCAACATTTCAACAGCCTGTCTTATGTTTTTCCTCAATCTGAGATAGGTTGATGAAGAAAATGAAAAGGTTGTGTGAAGCATTCTTATAGCTTATATTTTAGTGGTAAAAAAGTGGAGTACAAAAAATTACTCTTTTTTTTTTAAACCCACATTGAGTTTTAGCCAAATAACAGACACTCTGCTAGACTCAAGCTCCTTTACGTACACATGCTCTGAAGGAATACAGTAATCAATAGTGGCTTTTTTCTTTGGATTCATTCAGTTTTGGATATTGCAGAAATCTTTTTTATGTGGATTCCAAGCTTTGTAAGACATTATGTATGACATTATGGAGCTTTTTTGACAATGAGATATGGCTTTCCAGGAAAATTAACAATATCGGTTCAGAAAGTTTTCTGCCTCCAAAATGCAGTAGCTGGAGGATGGAGCATGGTGCTGGATGCCTTTTGTTTTTACTCTGAAATTATTATTAAATGTATTAAAATTAAAACAGTAGCATTTGGATAGGTGAACAGGCCACTGAGTTACTTGGTGGAACCAACTTTTACAGCCATGGGTGTCTTTGAATCCTTCTCTATTAACTTTGCATCTAGATGTGCAATATTTGCCCATTATTCCTTGCATAATAGTTCAAGCTCAGTCAACGGTATGGTGACCGCTTACGGGAGTGGCACTTTTCAAGTCATTCCACACATTTTTTCATGGGATTTTACGTAAGGGCTCTAGGCCAATCAAGGACACTTACCTTTTGTCCTTTAGCCACTGTTCCGGTTGCCATGGCGTCTTGATGGAAGCCTAGACTGATTGCTTTGCTATTTTAATAGCCTTTTATTGATTTTTTTTTTTTTTTAGTTGCTAATCAAATGCGGATCAGTTGTATCTAATAATGTACTTTTTCAAAGATTCAACAGGAAACTACTCATTGGAGTTGTTTTCTTTTGAATATTTGTATTGAACGACTGTTTCGCCTCGGGGCACCAGGTATCCTTCAGAAAAATGCCAACATGGAGGAGGATGAGATGTGAGTTAAAAGTGGATTGGCATCTTTATAAATGTGGTGGTCTGATGGCAGACATGGCAAGGTGCAGATGAGAGGATAAGCTGGGTGGACTGTGTTGCCTGCTTGCCCCAGGGGGACCTGCTTTTCTCCCACTATGAACACATCCATCCCCACTCTGCACAAGCCAAGTTCTTCTTGATGGTCATTTTATTGAAAGTCAACTACTGAAAACTTTCTGCTCTGTCAGAAGATTCTAGTCAAGACCTGCTCACCTACTCAATCGTAATAATTTTATAATACTTTTTCAAGCTGATTGTTTTCTAGAATGATTAGCGCTAAAGAAGTTCAATAAATTATTATTATTACTGTATGGTTGCTTTTGCTGTGTGCTTTGGCAAATTGTTATCTTGAGCAGTGAACCATCTTGTCCATTTTCCCTTCTATCCTGACAAGTGCTCCAGCCTTTGCTCAAGAGAAACACCCCCACAACAATGTGCTGCCCTCACTGTGCTTTACTGTAGGTGTGGTGTTCTTGGGGTGGAAAGATGCTGACGACATTGTTAGTGATTCATTTAGAATTCCAGGCACACTTAAACAGCATGGGTAATATATTATCTCATCTGGTTTCACTTAGTATGACTATCACTTGTTTTTCAACAGGACAATAGCCTAAAGGTTCCTGCATGGTATGTAAGTAGGAGAGTGGTAGAATGCTAGATCAGTTGAACTGGCCTCCAGAATCATCTGACTTCAACCCTTTTTAGATGAGTTGGTCTGCAGAGTGGAAAGGATAAGCAGGAAAATAGCCAACATTTTTTCCGTATATGTTGGAACCCCTTTCATTTTGTTAGATCTCTGGCAGAGCTCCTCCTGTTCCTCCTCGCTCAAAGGAGCAGATACCAGTCTTGCTGTTGGGTTGATGCCCTTCTACGGCCCTGTCCAGCTCTCCGTCTCCTGGTATCTCCTCCATGCCCTTGAGGCTGTACTGGGAGACACAGTAAACCTTCTTGTGACGACACATGGATGTACCATCATGGAGGAGCTGAACTACCTGTACAACCTGAATGGGCTGTAGACACTATTTCATGCTCCCAGTAGTGACACAGACACTAAATGGCGAAGAATCATTCAGGAAGGATAAGGAAAGAGCAATTGTCTGTGGCCACCACCTGCAAAACCATTCCCTTTTTCGGGGTTGTCTTGCTGTTTCCTCTCCAGGTCAACTGTTGTCACTTTCATTTGCACCAAAATAACTGAGAATACAATTGTTGGCCAGTAAAAGATCAGATGTAACACAGACCACCATAACACATATGAAACTAAACAGGTTTGGCGAGCTATTCTATAGTATCTCTTTTATCCCCAACATCCACCCCACCATCTCCACATCCCTCTGATGGTGTCTTGCCTCTGGCTCGTTCTTCTGAATTATTTAAATAAGACAGGTCGACTAACTCAGTGGACATTCCCTCTGCTGTTCAGATTTATACCTATTAATAGTTATACATTAAAGTACATATAAGGATGTGACTTAGCTACTTCTTTGTTGATGGTGCCTAATGTTACCAGGATCTTTTTACTATTCATGATTGGTAGAAATACACTTCAAGCACTAGCTGCGCAATATGCATAGTCAATGGATGTAAGAAAAACATTTCACAACTGTCTAAGATAATGTATTTATATAATCTATAATTAGCTATATCTGCTAATGGACTTACAGCCAATGTGGTTGACTAACAAGACCAGGGTGGCTGCTGTAACAAGTTACCTGCTTTTTGCACTGTGTACTGTGTAAAATTAGGCTCAATAAAATAAATATGTCAGTCGATCTAGCCCATATTGCAAGTGGATATGACCTATTCATGTTCTTACTGCTGAAGTTAATCAGCTAGTCAGCTGATATTAATAATTTCATATCCCATCAAGGTTCCACACAAGTAAAAAATGCATTCCTTGGACAAGAGTAGACTACTATATGGAAAAGAGTTAAGCATGAAATGGATGGTTTTTGAATTTATAATAGGATGAAGAAATGCACAAACAGATCCTTCGAAATTGTGTCATCATATTACTTAGTGGGGATACATTTGCCTTCCCCATTTCTCTCTATTTAAGGATTTATATTGGAAGTTCAGTAAGCATACTAACATCTTTGAAAAAGTGAATGGATTTTAGTGATCTTATTTTGGTAAGATGATTTTCCAATCCTCATGTGTCAATTTTGGAATCATTTAAATGTCTGTCCCCTGAATTCTGATGTGTATATAATACATTTTCTAAAGGGACGAATTTTCTTTATTGACATGTTTAATTCTGATCAACTTATTTGTTATGATTATTCACTGGATTTACATTGTTAAAATCCATTTTATTATAAACTAACAGAAAGATTGACATCCTCTGACAAAAAAACAAAATAATATACATTGTCAGTTTTGGGATTGTAAAATCTCTTTATTTACAGCACCGTTCAAAATGTTGGGGTGGCATTTTGAATGGTAGTGTAAATAAAGAGATTAGTGTACATTTGTATGCACATTTGGATGGGCAGAATATTTTAGTTCAGGGCGGTAGGGAGTGTCACTAGACATGCAAAACCCTCTGGGCATTGTCATGGATGTTACACAACCGTGTGCAATTCAAACAGTGCGTGCAACGTGAAAGCAAAACACTTTCGCATGTTTCATGAACCCCATCCTAGCTGCGTTCATTTCATCTCGCAAAACACTCACAAGAGCCCCAAAAGCCCTGGGATTGGTGACGCCCCTGGTATGAGGGGTTTGCACTTTTTTCAGATCTACAGCCCACTTCAAAGCCATTAGCCCTTCAAAATAAGATTAGCATTCCCTGCACATGTACAATTGGCTGTTAGCTATTGAGGTTGAATTATGGGAGAGGTTTATGCTGTAGGTAAGGCCAGAGAACACATGAATCTTTCATTTTCTGTCAATACTGTGGCACAACAAATGATGGAGGAAGGATTAGGCAACAGTAAACACAACTTAACATATAACAGCACTAGGGAATACACACAAGGCCACAAGATGTAACATTGGATAAAAGGACAGAATACTATTATTATGTGGGTGATTCAATTTTATACTGTGCTATTTTTTTTCTGTGGCTTAATAGGGATTATAAATTGACATTACATTCATGTATATGATCTCTCTATCTACTAGCAGCATTTTGTTTAATAAATGTTTCTCCGCTACTATTTACATGAATGTAATAATACCTTCATCATAGTACTGTAAAAAGTCATTTTAGAAAAAGGAGTGTCTGTGCAATAACAACTGATCATCTATTAAGTAGTCATAATACTACCTAATAGATTATATTGCATAATTTGATCAACGACAATATATTAAAGCCCCCAAGCAATTACGTAGTTTAATTAAATAATAACATTTCTACTGAAAATAGTTAATTCATAATCGTGCACATTATTACAGCCTCTAAATAGAATACCTGAGAGTGGTGTAAACAAGGTGGTAAATGTGTGGCACACTGAAACAATTGTAGACCTTGCAACCAGTTGGAAATTGACTTACCTTGGATTGATGACTCACCGTTTTCTGGGTTTTGACGTCCATCTATGGCAGGGGAGGGCAAAGTTTTTGGCTCGGGGGCCACATCAGGATTTATAAATTAAATGGGGGGCCACATTTGTTTTGTAATTTGCTAATCATAAATGATTTGCAGGCCAGAAAAGGGCAAAAGTTAAAACATACAGTACATATGTACAGTGGATCCCTTATAATGTGTAAATAGTTTAAATTGTGACTCAGATGTATAAGAATGGGCTGGTGCGTCGTTTTTTAATTCCCCTCAAAAAACATTTTATTACATTCTGCGGGCCGAATGGAACCGCCTCGTGGGCCGCATTTGGCCCTCGGGCCGTAGTTTGCCCACCCCTGATCTATGGCTAGCGTTTCGCGCTTAACGTCTTGTGTGGTTGAATTGCTTGGCGCTAGACGCAAACTCTATGCCAATCTAAAAATGGGAGAAGATATCGCTAGTAAAAGTTAACGAGAGCAGAAGATCAGTCGTGGTGTGCGTTCACTGCCAAGCAGCCAGTATAAGAATCACAAGTGGGGACAAGGTGCTAATTGCTCTCACATCTGAATGTAATAAAATAACCTATTTGTTCCTGAGAATTTGCACATAGAGCTTAATGTACTATGAATAATTATTAAAAGTATGGGACTTTTATTACAGTCACCGTATGTTCCTTGTACACTACTGTTGAAACGTATTGGGTCACAGACATTTTCTGTCCCTTACAATTAATCAGAAATACAGTGTAGACATTATTAATGATGATAATGACTTTTGTAGCTGGAAACGAATGAATTTTAAAGGAATATCTTCATCTGTGTAGTTAGGCCCGTTAACAGCAAGCTTCAGACATGTGTTCTAATGGCACAAAGATTTTGCTAATCCAAGTTTATCATTTTTAACGGCTATCTGATAATAAGAAAACCCTTTGGCAATTATGTTGACTCTGCTGAAAACTGTTGTGATAATCAAAGGTAAGCAAAACGTACCTTTTGCAACTAGTTGAGTTTATGAAGCATTATCAATTGTGGGTTTGATTTCAGGCTCAAAAAGTCCAGGAAATTCTTATGAAACTTGTCAGTATTTTCTTAAGAAGTGAAGGCTATTCCATGTGAGAAGTTGGCAATAAACTAAAGATCTCATTACAGTACATTTTGTACTACTCCCTTCATAGAACACAGCAAACTAGCTCTAACCAGACTAAAAAGAGTGGTCGGAGGCCCCAGTGCCCGACTAAGCAAGAGGACAAATATATTAGTGTCTAGTTTAAAAAACAGATGCCTCACACGTCCTCAATTGGTAGCTTCATTAAATAATCCCTGCAAAACACAAGTCTCAACGTCAACAGTGAAGAGGTGATTCCGGGAGGCTGGCCTTCTTCTGTAGGAGAGGTGAAAAGAGAATGCTTTACCTCAGACTGGCCAATAAAATGAAAAGATTAAGATTTGCAAAATAACTTTCAATTTTCCATCTGAATCAAATGTGAATAAGCTTGTCTTGCCTTAAAATATCTAACCTCAAGGCCTAACCCTGGAATGTTGCGCTTTTCAAAAGGGCTTTTCAAAAGGCATTTATAAATAAATTGGTTCCAATGCAGTTGTTGTCTGTTTTGGAGTGACAGACAATTTAGTGTTGTCTTACCCTGCACAATTATGTGTCTTATATTTGCACCGAAGAATGAATCTGCGAAGTTTGTCATAAATAACATAGAATTCACAAAGTAAGATCTTGCTAGTGTTGTAATGTCAGCATCATCTTGGATAGGAAGCAGCAGTGTCATGTCATGTGTGTGCCTGTCATTGCCAGGGACTAGGAATTGTTTTTTATTTGTTTTCTAAAGACAATTGAATTGGGGCACAATACAAATCATAGAGCAATCTTTTTGACAGATCCTGAAAGATGAATACAGGGCAATAACCTAAAACAAAAGGGCAAATACACATTGGAGTTGTTTACAGAGACAGCGTTGAATGTTCATTGAATGAGTTGCCTAGTTACCGTGTTTACTTCAATTGTCTTGAACATCTACGATAACCGGTGTAGCAATTATCAACAACCAGAAGAGTTTTGATTAAAAATGAAGCAGGTATAAGAACAGCAGGCAAGAGAACATCTTTCTTTTCTTTTTTTACAAGGTAACATGAAACAATATTGTTTCCCCGAATGTGTACAAAATTGTCTGGACATTATTTTACACATGCATGTTTATTAATTTTGTCACCTACCTCAGCACCCGCTAAACGATGGGGCAGTGAGCCATCTGCAGACAGGCATTTGTCATTTATGAGGGAGACTATGTATCAGGAGATTCGGTGGAATAAGGTAGTTTATGCAAGAATTACATAACACAATATCTGAAATTGGTTGAACAGATATAAATATATTCAAAGCTGTTCTACACCTCTGAAAAGTATAACAGTGCCTAGTTTTTCCTCTCATATTACTGCATTTGAAAAGGCTCTGTGGAGTGTATATTGTCATGTTGATAAGTGTCATAAAGACGTGTCAGCTTGTCTGATGTAAGGAACATAGTCATGAATACATGTAGAATGACTAGCAAGATTTGTCCTGATATAGTCTTTGATCTGTAAAAGATCTTAGTTCTCAGTATTTTTTTAAAGAATAATGTAACATTTTGTACTATCCTTGTGTGCTAAGCTACAGTTGTGCTAAGCTATGTGAGACTAACCCAAGAAATGCATGCTGTAATTGCAACCAAAGATTATCCTACCATGTATTGACCTATCATAATTAAAGTATTTTTTGTCTTATTTCACATGAATACATTTCATGTACTGATTATGTTCTCCTTTTTGTATAGATTGTTGACAGAAATGTTTACAGAATCCATTTGAATACCCCTTCTTAAAACAAAAATATTTGGAAAAGGAAATGCGTCTCGATGTTTGTGAGCATATAATATATTGATGGTAACAGGGTCAATTGAAAACAACAATCTGATTTAGTACTTGATGACAGAAAACGTGGGTGCTTTTGTTGGGATGGTGGCAGTTGCATTTCTGTCAAAGATGTCACCGATTTGTTTCATATTGCTTTAAATGGTAGTCCCTTGAGAGTTATTATACACAGACTGCTGTCAATTCCATCATCTTTGGCCTGGGGGAATATCTTGTTTATTCATAAACATGTTGATACAACTTGGAGAGTGTGTTTGTGCTTTGTTATTCAGGTAACTACCAAAATGTAGGAATCACATGAGTAAATATACATTTATATTGAAATATATGTACTGCCACACATGTTGGATTAATATAAATTCTGTTTACAAATAATTTGTAAACTACCATGGCTAGGAGAAGAGATCAGTTAGAACAGAGGTGATTGTCAGGACGATTATGACAAAGAGCTTTACTGATGAAGACTGCTGTACATGCTGATGTTAAATGATCTTCCACAACCTTCTCAGTTACCAGTTAACCCAACCCAATTGAACAAACAATGGAATTTGTCAACAAAAACAAACAATGTAATTTGTGAAGAAAGAAGGGTGTCTAGACAATTGTATAAAATATGCCAAGGTGAACAGAAGCTGTTGTGGCAGTTACCAACATCCTATACACTTTTAAACGTTTTGTTGGAGTATCCATTATGTTGGCAGTTACCTGTACTCTGCATTAGATGCCCTTAGGTTACTGAAGGAGATTTGCATCCTCTCCTTTGGAAGGCCTTTGGAAACATTGTCTAGGTAATTGTCTGAATGTAACAAGGTGCACTGACAACATCAATCTTCTATAGTTTGATGTCTATTATTCGAACAGCATTCGGTCTTTCACAGGATTCTCTCTCTCCAACTTGACTGTAGATGGATGTACCCATGGTCATCTGTCATATAAACGTACTCGCCAGAATAAATGAAAAATGTACTACTTCACCCATGAGTGTGCAATGGACAGTCTTATATTATCTGAGAGAAAATTACCCATTTGAATGTGACATTCTGCTCTTCTACCATCACCTGAGCAGAAAAAATCACAGGGAACTACAATAACCCAATAACTCCTGATCATGACTTTGATTTGTCCATCTGATAAAGACATAAAAGCAGTTCAGAGTCAGAGTTCATATTGTTGATTCCAGCATTATGGACACAAGATCACATCTTTAATCGACAAAGTATGAATTCAATTCTTAATGCGTTTGCCTATAGCACTCTTTTGTGGGATATTGCTCTATGTAATCATTTGAAATTGGCTTTTTGGGGAGACTGAAAATGACACTGGGCAAATGTTTGAAGTATTAGTTGAAAACAAAGTTAAGAAGTTACATTATTTAATGTTATTCAGTAAGCATTACTATTTGAGCTTTGGATTGTTTATGAGGTTTTGGTCGCTTATACTGAATTTGCCATGCTGAAGTTTCTATCACTGTGTCAACTAGCGTTGTTGCTCAGCCCTAATAAAAGACCCATGCCAGTATTTATATTATGACTCAGGCCAGTTATTTGGCCCCAGTGTGTCACTAGCAAATGTACCTGAATGTTGAGCCCTGTCTTGCCTAGTCAAAGCATAGGTCCTTGGTGGCAGCCATTGAATAGCTCAATGACGTGTGGCAACAAGGCCTGACAACTGTCAACCCAGACAGCGCTAAGATAGTTCAAATAAGAATTTAAGAGTGTTCTGAGGACTGTTAGTGTATAATAAAGATAATAACATAATGTGGTGCTTTGAGGCAGTGACTCAGACCACCCTGGACCTTGGGACCTTTTTGTTTTTTTACTCCTGAAATAATTTAGACTTGCTTTTACACAATGGTTGAATACTGACTGTGCGGCAATTTTAATTTCACATTAATTCATGTGAAATTAATTAGTTAGTATTTGTGTAGTTCAATCACCAAAATAAAAATAAAAATCAATGCCTGCTCCACTTATTAATGTGACAAATAAATAGACAGGGGAGTGAATACTAACTCAATGCCCCGTACATCTTAGCTAACACTGTGGGACTGCTGTGAGTTGGGGGAAAACATTTTTTCTAAACAATAAAATAAGACTGACTAAAAACCTTACAAAAATCATACAATGTGATTTTCTGGATTTTATATTCCATCTCTCACAGTTGAAGTGTACCTCTACATGCTTTGTAAGTAGGAAAACCTGCAAAATTGGCAGTGTATCAAATACTTGTTCTCCCCACTGTATAAATATTTTTATCATCATAGTTGCTTTTTCAAAGGGTTTATTACTACCAGTATGTTGTGTCCCACTTAGCACCTTCTTATTTATAAGATGCTCTCTTTGGACCAGAGCAGTGAAACGATATGTACTATATAAGGAATAGTGTCCATCAAAATTGTTTGCTTACAATTATGAGATTTGCTAACATGAAGTCCATGGTCAATTGGTTTGTTTTAGCTGTTTCCACAATTGGCCCATCCTTTTGCTTTTCCTCTTCATGGTGATTTAAACGTAAGAATATGATCTGCTGGTTGGAGATAAAATGTCTACTAGAACATTGCCAATTAATGTATCATTTCCCTTACGGTTACTATTCTGCCAATTTTCCTTTTATGACATGTTGCCTACCTCTTTTATACTATAATTAGTCAAACTAAATTTACTAGATGAAAATAAATAAATACATTGTCTAGCTGTCCAGGTGCTGATTGCATTGATTGTCATGTGCTTTGAATTTGCACAGAGTGCACTGAATGGATGTTGGAAAAGGATGTTGCTTCCATTTCTAAACATAGCAATGTGAAGAGTATTCAGACCGCAAAATTGTTGAAGTGAACTGACAAAGAGAGCTGACTCCTCATTCACAACAAGGGCAGAGGGAATAAAAAATAACTTGAGTTCTTTAGCATTTTTCAACCAAGAGTTGACTTTAAAGAGGATAGAGACCAGTTATTTTAAAAAGGACTGTATGTGCAAACATCCTGTGACACTTAAATGTCAAGGTTTTGTGGTGGTCCACCTGTTGAGTATAGGAAGCCAAATGACACATTGAAATCCTCAAACTCACTCATTCTAAACTGAAGTCCCTTTTCAAGTCCTTGGTTCAGAGCTGAGCTAATGCAGAAGGGATTTACCCTATCTAACCATTGTACCTGCATTAAATTAAAACATAGATTTAGAGAGAACTGGCAAAATGGCTAAGAATTATCTCCAAGACATAAGACACGACACGTGAATAGATAAAAAAGAAGGTCTGAGAAAATTTTTCGAGAATGCCTTGTCTCGCAAAAAATGACCAGTCAGAAGGTGTTAGAGAAGCAGACTGCCTTTCATTAATTCAGTCATTTAACGCTGTTGAACCATGAAGATTGGTTATGTGATATTATGTTAACCCCCTGTTTTACATCTAGAGTGAAGATTAAATGTAATTAGGGAGCTTTTGTAACATTCTGCGCAGTGTCTGGGTAATTGATGAGTGACTGAAGCCGTTTAGTGTACGTCTGGGCTATTGTTCTGATTCCAGACCATGGTATATGCCATTTTACAGTGATTGAACACACTATTTCTTGCCAAATCTTTGCTCTGAATATGAGGTTATACTGCACAGTTATATCACATGTGATAAGCGTTTTAGCCACTAATCAACACAAAAAGTACATAACGTCAAAGTGAGCAATCAAATAGAAAACCATTAAGTGCTCAAGTTTTCTCCTCCTTTGCATTGAGACACAGAATGAGCTCTGGTGCAAGCAATTGTCTTTCGAAGTAAGCTAATTAATAGGGTCCACCTGTTTGCAGTTAATGTATTTTGTCTGGAAAGTCGGTTGGTTTCAATAGAATCAAAAAAACAATGCCATTGTTGAAAATATTTCGACTGGCGTTTCCCAGAAACCATGTGAGGTACTTTGAGACCAAGTAGAAAAATATTCTGTGCTTTTTGGCCTCAACACTTAGCAATATGTTTGGTGCAAGCCTGCACATCATCCTGAGAACACTATTCCAACATGAAACATGGTGGTAGCACAATTATAATAAGGGGTTGTCTCGCTGCTTCAGGTACTGGGAGACTGTTTTGGATTGAGGGAAGGATCAATGAGCAAAACACAGAAGGGTACTTGGAAAAAAAACGGATCCAAAAACTATAGAGTGTGTGTAAGATTAATCTTTCAGCATGACGATGATCCAAAACACCTGGCCAAGACGATGCTTGAGTAGCTTCGAGTTTGTGGATTTCCTTGAGTGACCCCGTCAATGTCTGAACCTCAATCCAATCGAGAATATGTCTAAAGACTTGAAAATTGGTGTTCATCAAAGGTCCCCATCCATCTTGATTAGGATTTTGTAGAAAAGAATGGACGAAGATGTTCGTGTTGCAATGTCTAAAGCTTTTTCTCTTTGATATTTGCAGTTAATTTAGATTTTCATATGTTTTGTTGATCAATGAAAGAATTTTGATAAATCCAATCTGATTTCATGTTGTAACGCATTAAAATGTGGACAAGTCTAAGGGGGCTGAACACTTTTGCTTTATAAGTACTGTCAACCATTCCTTTGAGCATTCATTTTTATGCGGAGTAGCACAGAATACCCCCTTGCAAGCATGCAATTGTCGTAGCCTGTATTGAATTGGCATTTCACAGGTATTTCAAGTTGTAAAATGTGTGCTTCCACCTACCAAGTAAGAAAACCTGGTAAAAAAAATGTGTCAGACAATGTATTACATAACTGCTTGCCAGGGACATATGGCCTGAGTTCAAAATGTTTAACTCTATTTGAGGAACTTGAGATATTATCAATTATATCTGAATGTATGACACTTTGTTATAATAATGTTATAGAATAATAATGTTTTGGTGTAATAATGTGATATTTTTTCTTATTTGCACAACATCTACATTGCATCCTGATCCGCCACATGCCGATGAGGGCCATTGAAAACCTGGGGCTTCACAGGAACGCTACTATCTTCGATGTTGTTAAATATTGAGCCACAACAAGTTAGCGATACATATTTCTGTGTTTTGATGGCCTGCTTATAGTGTATTGCACCCATTTTTAGACAAATTAGATCATATAACATTTTATTAATGGTAGTTTGCTGTAACTGTTAGTTAACACAACAGTCACCTTTGTTAAGGTGTAAAGTGAGGGGCTCTGATACTTTCCAATACAAGCCTATTAAGGATCCAGTATAAAGATTTGTTTGATTATTCTACACTATAGTCTATCAATACACCCTCTACAAGCGCTGTTAATTTTTTTAATATTTTGGTGGTGACCAGATAATGGAATGGCCTCTCTTACTAGAGTGGCAAGGGATGGCAAAAAATTAAGAAAACCCAGTCAAATGTGATTAATTGGAACAGTAACAGCAGGAGGTGATTGACTGTGATAGACTGAAATTCTGGTGCAATGTGATTGTTGGGAACATATCACCAGTTCCAACAAACAGCTTTACTAACAACCGTAAAGCTTGAGCAATTTTCTTAACTGCAAAGCGTAAATCTATAGTTACTAGAGTAGTAAATCTAGAGTAGTAGTCCACCAACAGCTTACAACAGATTCCTCTGACCTTACTGCCAAAGAAAAAGCTTGAGCACATATTCAATAATTATCACCACAATGGAGGATCTCACAGACTAGATTTGCATTGTGGTTGTTCAAAAGAAAGACAATGACTTGCAGATATGTGTTGGGAAAACAAGCCAGTGTGTTGGGAAAACCTTCCTTTTCTAATCATGTGCTGACCCATGGCTCTCTAGCCAAGGTTACAAGAGACTCTGGAGGTTTACGTCAATCCGCTTCCTTTGAGCATCGGCTTCATTGCTTGAACACTTCCAGAACAAAATTGTGCCTGAATGATCTGTCACCATGTTGGTCCACCCCTCAGAGGCAAGACGTTTCTCCTTAGGTCTTGACCAAACTGTTGACCTTGAAAACCACCACTTGTCACTGAAAAGACTGGGTTTTGCATTGTCACCATCAGGCCGCTGTTCACTCAATGCAAATTAAATGCACCTTTCTGATGGAGTAGTACTCCCTAAAAAGCAGCTGAAACTGTCATTGTTTTGCTGCCTTTCAGTCAACTTCTCACCAGAATAGCTTCTAATGATGTAATGGCAGCTGAGTGCCACAGTGATATAACATATTGCTGCTTAACCCATCAATCAGCAGCCACTCAAAGAAGTAGAAAAGGAGTTTGCGTCATCAGCCCTTCAATGTTTTAAGCCAAATATCTGTGACCTCAGTAGAATTTTAATGAACCAATGGATTGAGCAAAAGACAGGTGCAGTAAATATTACCTGCAGTAAAAAAAATAAAACTGACACTTAGAAGGAAATGCTGGAAAGGCAAGAGACATACTATTACCCCCTGATGTTATGGGGCAGATCAAACTTTACCAGTTGTATCATAGATTTAATCTCAAATGCCCATCAATCACCACTTGATTACACTATAAATAAGCAACTCCACTACATCCTCTAGCACCTACACAAGCCACATACAAACATGCTGATGTTGCTTTAGCTCAGCATTGAAAACAATCTTCATAGAAGTTCTACATGTCCAGCTTCATTTGACAGTGGACACTGACTTCCTGTACAGCAAGATTGGTATACACATTTTCACTTTTTATCTATTAGACATGGACTCAGAATCTGTCTACTTACACAACACTAACACATGTACTGTATTTGTTAAGGTACTCAAATTTAAGAGAAACGCTCCTCATCTCTTTCCTTTTGAGATTGAGGGCTAAGATGTTACATAGATTGTACAGAATTTGTAGAAAGGGTCATCGGCTGCCATCATGATTCTCCATCCTGGTTTTACATGACTCCAGGGCAAGGAAGCGTGCGGGCAAGATTATTCTGGTCTCTTTCAATCCTGTCAGCCACTGTTCCAAAATTCTCCAGCAAGCGGGCAGTATAGGTCAATATTAGCACCTGAACAGTTTCTTTCCCTGTGCTGTGGGCCTCAGCTACTGCCCATCTGTCCCACAGAGATCTGTGCTCACCACATCAACCCACCTACATATGTTTTACGTAATTCCTGTACTAGACTACGCTCAAAGCATTTTATCAGATGGAACCAGTTATCTGTAATGTATTCACTGTCTATCAACATTGGGTAGATGTTTTGTATACGTTCCTATGGTTTACCAGGAGCAGCACCATAACATCAACTAGTAGGACACTTCTGGGTATGGGGGAAGTATACTGATTGTGTTGCATGTTTATTCTTGTTTAACAGTAATTGCTTCCTTGTTTCACTGTCTCATTGCTATTCTAGTTTTTTTACAATATTGTTTTGTGGTTTGCAATTACTTATCAGTGTATGGGTCAATTTAATAAAATTTCCAGTCAGTTCCAAAAACATTTGAATTGGAAATATAGTTTACTTTCTAAATTGAGAAATTGTATTACAAAAAACATAAAAATGGCTAACATGGGTCCTTACAAAGGGAGATGTGATATTTGATTAACATTTGGATATCACCAACTGATGGCACCAGTGGGAACCTGGGATGAAAGCACTCGCTTGTTGCTACTAAATTTACATCAGGTTTCCAATAACGCTGTAATTATAAAATACAATGTTCGTAGTTATTATGCTCACTGTTGATTGCAAGCCATCATTCCCCTGAATAGGTTTTGCTCATAATGGACCAAATGGAATGGCCAAGTCAGTATTCCCACATGCCTCAAACAACATTATCTCCTGCAAGGTTTGTAAGCATTTTATAATGTCAAGAGATGCATGTGCATATCTATAGAGTTTGCAGTTTTTCAGTACTGATCTTGCATATTTGAATAGCTTTTGGCAAGGTTGTAGTGTACCTTCTCGACCCATGTAAGGGTTTCAAGTGGTTTTGGGTCTGGAAGCAGATGGGCCCTCATTACTCCCTCTCCATTGATGACCTGACCTCTGCATTCTCTGAAAGAATGATACCACCAACCGTTTTCATTAAGACCAGCGCAGCCTGCACAGGACAAGGGAAACCCACTGGGCCGGTGAGAGAGAAGGCAATATGGTGAACATGATTGAGGATGCCTCATACCCTGGCTGGTGCTGCAGTTCCAACGGATCGGGAGAGTCCTCCCTGGGTTCTGCTCTTTGGCTAATTAGGTGTTATTATCCAACACAGCAGGACGTACCTGAGAGATAATTGTCCACAGCGACAGCTAAACGTCCCAATCTGGAGGCAGAAGCCAGGCCCACTAACAAAGGTCAAACACCATCAGGTGTTCTACTGCTGGTCTAATTAATGCTGCCGTCCATCACTAGGACTTCATATTTGGATGTAGACTTTAGTATTTATACCCTGTTTAAAACTGTTTGTTGCTTTACGGTTAGCTGCATCCCTTTGAGACCAGGGGGATGTATCCTGCTTGCAAATTAGCCGAGGGGTACCCCAGAGGGTGGTGCAGTTGGCCAAAATGAAGGAACGTTCTCCATTTGTCACATCCCTAGCCTTTGTTTGTTTTGTTTTTTTATCCAAGCTCATGTAATAATACTATGTATATAAAATAAATCTTGCATCTGTTGTAGCTTCAACATGTTATCAGTACGGATACAATGGCAATTTTTTGATTTTTTTTTGTTTAGAACCCAAAGATAATCTTAAACCACAATGGCATGATGTTTCATCCGCTTCATTACATTTAACAAAGAGTCTAACATCAACATTTAACTATATAATCTGTAGAACATCTACAGCCACACTTTCGTTTTTTTTTTTTTATAAATACAATACCTTTTTTAAGCCATGTTTTTCCAATTTCTGTAAAAACAATGTCGCAAATTCATCTAATAAGTGTTAAAGTAACAGAGCACTGACATACATGTCACAGAAGGAGACCTGTATGGCATCTGATTGGGAAGAACAAGACTTGTGAAAATAAAAGTCACGTACAATGTAAATAACAGTAATCAGTAACCAGCTGTATATAACACATTATTATACTTTGTTGAATTTTCCTTTTGACATACTAAAACATATATTGATCTAGTCTTAACAGGTTGGGTTAGAACATTCTTTATCTGTTTTTATTTTCCATTCCTAGCAACAAACAACACAAAGCACACAACGATGGCTGAATGAATCAAATGTACTGTCAATCTAATTGGGTTTGGAACAACTGAACACTTAAGGACTTGACTGGTGTCTTGTTCTGAAAAGTAATCAAGGTTTACAGCTTTAAACCACATCAACACATTTGTGCCCAACAGATGTTTGATGCAAGAGCTTGTCAAATTGTGTAAAATTGATCGGTCTTTCATTGCTTTTGTGAGGATCCCATTATCGGGTGACTCTTTCTGCGAAATGTATTCAGTTCACCCCTTTCTGCCCCCTGGCTTGTCTATCCATGCTTCCCTAGTACCACCTCTAGCTAGCCAATCACTCCTCAATGCTAATGAGAAGCTCAGCTGCCTGCTCTCCTGTCCCTCAGATATCATGACTGGAGACAGGCTCATTGATCGGAAAAGATTGATCAGGCCAGAGATGATACAGCAACATTACATGATTTATTCTGCCTCTAATATCCTGCGTCAGGTCCGCTCCCATAGGGATGCTGTTCTTTAGGCAGGGTTTTCTTTCATCACCGGGACGATAAGAACCTCTTTACAAAACGCAACCTCAACTTTTCTTGCGAGACGTAGAAGCGATATTCTTCACTTAGCAGGGAGCATGACTGTTTTGATAAATTCTCACACGGTCTCTTGAAATTGAAGTCATTTATATTTAATGCAGTATTGTTCTAGGATTGTTTTTTTTCCTTCTCCATTTTCTTGCACCGAACATTCGTTCGCCTTGTGTTGCGTAGTCGTGGGCAATTTAATGAGCTGTTTTTCCCTGTCTGTGAGCCAAGACGGCACGAACAAACACAATGATTCTACCTCTCGAAATAACTCGAATAGAGATAAGACCCAGCCGGCGAGACACACCTTCTCCTCACAACCACACCCCCCTCCTAAAAACAGAATAGAATCCTTATCATCGGTACTGACTGTTCTGTGTGTGTGTGTGTGTGTGTGTGTGTGTGTGTGTGTGTGTGTGAAATCCTAGTAAGCCTCTGAGGTCTGGCTCGTGTTTTCACCGACTCCAGCCGTCTGGGCGGCGAGGCGTGTGTGGTGCTGATGTACACAGCTGGCGGCTGAACATGCCCTCTTGTTGTGGGGGCCGCTGGAGGCCAGGTGAGCCTCTGTCAGGGCATGGTAAGGATTGGGAGTGTGATGCCCGTGGTGTTTGCGAGGCTGACGGGGAGGGGAAGGGGGTCAGCGGTCCCTCCCAGGCTTCCCTCCACATCCCATCTGTCCTGCACTGACAGCCTGCGAGCCCAATAACAAGCCAGCATCTGTCCTCTAATGAGGCTCCCCGCTCTGCATCAAGACATCAAACACAAACAGGTAGATAATCAAGGCAAGGGGGGAGAGGCGCCCAACGTGAAATATAACCTTCTTAGTCCACTTAATCACAATGTCTCCGTCTACAAAGTAAGCAATTATCGCAAGATCGCTCGGAGCACCTCACTATTAATTATACAACTCATGAAACTTGGATTTGTCAGGGTAAACTTTGCTTGGTAAAGCAGAAATATTGTATTAGGCGGAGTTTCTCACCTCCCCTTTAATGTGTGTCCCCCTCCCCCTGCTGTCTTCTGTCATCCATTGTTTTGTACGTGACTGTTATTCTGTGTGTCGGGAGCAAACAGATCAGGGTCAGGCAGTCGATTCGGTCCCATGGTGTTACAGGCCATCACCGTTTCGTCCAGCCTACACTAAAAAACCTGACACTCCCATGAACTCTGGAAGAGTGAGGGGGATTTTTTGTCAAGAAGCTCTTAAAAAGAAAGTGCATTTATTATTTACAAGAAACTAGAAATTGCGCATGAATGATTTTTTGTCAAAGGAGATTCAGCCAGTGACATTTAGCTGCTGTTCCACTTGCTTAAGGTGAGGGAGTCATTCTGTCTTGATCTGCGATGGGTGGCGAGGTGGGCGCTGGTTGGCGGTGGGCCCAAAATAATATCATGTGGTTGGGAAGTTTTAGTCTCCTCTGCAACTGTCCTTACTGTTGATTCAGACCCCTGTCGTTTTAGGAGTTAATACTTGGATACCCGACCATTGTCAACAACCTCTGTTTTTTGCAATTGGAGGTATTATCAATAATGTTCCATTTAATGGCCTTGGTTTCTGTTGTTCCTGTGAGAACGGAAGTCCTTCACGTGAACTGCACTTTAGCAGAACGCAGTTAATTGGCATCAATTCACTGCCAACGTAATGCTGCAGCGTGATCCTCGATGCCCCCGCTCCTCTCAGCATTACCAGTGATGTCAGCGGCCCTTTCTGTGACCTCTTGTTAGGCACATCTATGGATGTTATACTGAAGATAGAAAAACATGAGTAAGGCATTGTTTTAAATAAACAGTTTTTTTTCCTGAATACAAATTACCTTTGGGCAAAAACTGTGATCCTTGAGCTTTCTGCTCATGTGTGCAGGGCATGTCAATTCTTCAGTCTACTGCATTTCTCCTTCTCCCTTGGGCAACGGGCTACATTCAAACACACAGGCAGTATACATACGGCCCTTCAGTAGATGGTCTAACCTTAATAAGGAAAGCTCTCATTAGACCCTAGCACTTCTGACTTTCGTGTGGTATTAGGCCATGCTAGCAGAATTGGTGCTGGCCAAGCGACTGATCTGCTTCATGTCCAATTTCAGCATTGGGGTGGGGGTGGGGGCAGTACATTCTGTATTTCCAGGGAATTGAAAAGTGTATAACATTATTAATCTAATAAAAACAGAGACTGGATGCCATTTCTAGACTGGTTGGCTTCGGGTACAATTCTGAGTGTAATATGTACCTGATATAATCTTTAAAGTAAAGGCCATTAAGCCATTGCTCAAAAAGAAAAGTACCTGTCTCTATCTAAAGTAGATCCAGCATCTCTTATAATTGACATTTGCCAACCTGAATATTGTTAATTGAGTGTATTGCCTTAAACCCCATACTATAATACATTATACTAAATGGCATTATTATCCTCGGTTTTGTCTCCCAAACTGGGATCTATGTTATTTGTTTTTTGAAGAGTAAATACCATTTATATCATAAATTGACCTCAGATGAGGATTAACCAGGCAACAAGAAGTACATGCCTAAGATTTCCATGTTACATGTCTGTGTTACTTCTGGGTTTGTCAGTAGTTACCTTACCTGCATTCAATGACCATCTTTTAACAGCCTTCAGAGAATGAATACCTCTTTAATAACTATTGCATGGCCCCAAAGTCTCACATCTATTTTGCTTGTGTAGCAAAGCTACTGTGGGATCTGGCCGAATCTCCAACTCATATCTTATAGTTGCGCTCCTGGGAATTAATGGAATGCCTTTGTGGATAATGGTTACTCCCATGAAAAGTGTATTTAACAGAGATTGAAGAAAATATATTTCCTTCAGAAAATATTAACAATAATATATATTAAATGGAACTTCAAAATGGAACTGCATGAAACACCCTTAACATAACTGTTGTTGAAATATGTTGTTGATAGATGTTGTTGACTTTGCATGTTGCCTACATGATCAAGTCATGCTTTCCATCATAGTTGTTTTTAAATTGACAGATTTATGAAAAAGATATGATATTTGGTCACCCAATATTATTTTTCTATTTCTTTTTTTTTACAATTGTACTGCCCTATTTCAGTACCAAAACACTGAATAGTTAGGGTCTCCTGAACCTTCTGAAAGGTTTTTAAAGTAAATTAAGCTCTTATTTGATTGAAACAAAATGTTTCCAATGTGTAGGCTGGGGTGTTTTTAAAAGGTGTTGCATCGCCTGAAGCCAGAGACTGACATTTGCCGGACTGCTCCCAAAATATGATCTGAAATATAATATGATACACTATTTGCCTTATTATCTAGAGTTCACCCAAACACTTCACTGGAAGACTATTAAATTAGAATGCCAAAATACATTTTCTTTTTTGATTTTAGTGACTTACCAATCGGAAATTCCCTAGATTCCCTATATGCATTGTGCATGAACAATGGCTGCTGAAAGGTTTGTAGTGTTTGCATCTGAAAATTAAGAAGCATATGACAAAGAGCACAAAGATTCTAAACTGAGGTGCAGCACATGGCAGGGATTTGTCAGGCATCTGGGAGTGGAAGTTGGTTCCTTTTATAGCAGCAACATTTCCTTTTCACTCAGATAAAAGGATACAGCTACTACAACTTCCTGAGCGACTGGATGTGTCCAATCGCTTTTCCTGGCATTTTAAGTGACAGCCCTGGGATTTCTAAGCGCTCTAAACATTTAAATGATGTGGTAAAACAACACTGCTATTTGTTATCATGCACGAGGATAATGCAGTGGCGTAGTGTAATTCAAACCGATGTCGTTTCAAGTTATTATTCATTTTACAATTAATTCAATATTTGTCTTTTACAGAAAGCTCAGACCAGTTTTTGCGCTGAACTCATTGATTAATAAAGCTGGCTTCCAAATATTCCATCCCTGCTTTTATCTTTTTGGAGTCAGTTATCTTTTTAATAGGTTTACTGGCATGTGAAGTAGCATTGTTTTAGCATTATCACCAAAAGGGCGAGAGCATTTCCTGAGAGACCATGACCCAAAGCTCTTTGGGAGAAAAAGAGAATAAAAACAGAATATCTCACCGCACTCGGGAGAAATCATGAAATGAGTGGCAGTGGTTAGAGCAACTGACCAGTAAATAATAGGTTGCAAGACTGAATCCCGAGCTGGCAAGGTGAAAAACCTGTTGTTTTATCTTTCAGCAAGACCGTTAACACACTAGGTTCTTGCAAGTCTCTCTGAATAAGAGCGTCTACTAAATGAGTGATTTGTAAATCTGAAAAAGGAGAAACAGTCAACAATCCTAGTAGTTTTTGGAATCATTACTGCAGTGGTTGCTCAAAATATATTAAAGGTAAAAAATCGTTGTGTAACTAGTTGAGAACCAAATGACATAAAAACAGACAATGAAAATCAAACTCAGCTGAGTTTGTGGGATCACACGAAAAATCTAACTATATAATTGAAATCACAGCTGTTCCAACTTTAATTTCTTCATGGCAACTCATGTGACTCAGTAGTAAGTGTGGCCCCCACGTGCCTTTATGCACTCCCGACAACGTCTGGCCAGGCTCCCGATGAGACAATCGTTTGTGTCCTGGGGGATCTCCACCCAGACCTGGATCAGGTCCACCAGTGAGCTTCTAGACAGTCTGTGGCACAGCATGGGGGCGTTGTAAGCACCAATACATAACGTCCCAGAGGTTCTCAATTGGATTCCGGTCCGGGAAACGTGAGGGACAATAAATGGCATTAACACCTTGGTAATCCAGGAAGTGCCAACGCACTCTGGACATGAGGACGGGCATTGTCCTGCACCAGGAGGTCTGACGATGAGACTGAGGATGTCTTCCCTGTACCTAAAAGCAGTACTGCTGGCTAGCACGCAGAGGTCTGTGCCACTCCCCGGGCAGAGAGATCTCTATGCTGGGTGAGTCTCCAAACAATGCTTTGCATTTTTAATGAAAGATCTGAAATGAATTGCTGTGTGCTAAATAATGGTTGTTAGCTACAGATCTCAATAGTTACTGTAGCTTCTAAACCTACTAAGTTTTCATTTTGTTAACAAAAGACTATAACTCAGAAAAGACAATAACTAAACAAAAACTATTTTTCATTTTGGTTGACCCAAAAAATAAATGACAATGCTAGTCGTGACTTCGGCTCACATAGTATCCAAAACTACAATGAGACGCTACATAACCAAGCGTTGTTTTGGAGGATTGCCAGGAAAAAGCCATTACTGGAACACAATGTAAGAAGTCATGTGATGTGTCAACACACTGCCCCAAAGCATTAACATTATCAGGCATCGGGGGTCCCAGAGGCCTCCCGATCCTACATTTAAACGACTCAGCCACTAGCATTTCGGCCAGGAGAAGAGGGGCTCCTCATGCCAAACGGGAACACAAACTTTGAGTTTAATTGTTGAATATGTTTTTATAACAGAACACAATGTCAGTGCCTTGTATTGTTTTATTCAATTATATATATTGGTAATGGTTTTGAATACTTTTATTTAATGTCACTTTATACCTTATGTGCCTTTAATATACCTATGTACAGTATGCCAATCTTGTAATTCTATGCAAATAAATGACCAAAGCCTATAAAGATTATATAACACTATCCAAGCAAGCAATATTAAGGATTTGACTGCAATACTTGGCCTTGGGTTTTCCCTCAAATGAAAATATTCAATTAACATTGTAAAATGAATGGATACATATAACAAAGGCTTAATTACAAGATGGTAATGATATACTATCAGAGAGAGGGAGTGAGAGAATTCATCGGCTGCGAGACCATGTCCAAAGTTCTTGGGGAGAGAGACGATGTGTCTCACCGCTGCAGGCGAGAACTGTGAATGAAAGAGAAGAGCGATCGACAAACATCCTTTTCCAGCAATTCCGGCACCGGGAAGTGATGCGTGGATGGGCCCGACTGCCGTCCTGCTGTTCAGCATTGACCACGGACGGTTGGCACAGAACCAACGGCTCGCGCCACACGAGTCCATCACATCTTTTCCCGGCTGACAGATGGCCGACCACTGGCGCGACGCACGTCGTATCGCGGCCCTGGTTTGGGCGGACGAGCGCACAGGCACGTGTTATGACGGGCGACCGGTCCGGTCGAAACCACGGGCCATCGTGTCCACCTATCCCCATGTTAGTGTCGGCCCTGTAGCCATCGGACGCGTTTGGTCGTTTACCAATAGCACTGCTAAGCGTTTAACTTCCAGTTAAGCTATCGGACCGACGCACGGTGTAACCACATCAACTCTTCTTCTTACGCGCACGTTTATAATTGGGGTTTGTGTGATGAGGGCTGTTAAACTGCTCAGACTTTTGAGGCACAAAATCGAATCCTTAATTCATTTGATATGACTCTGGGTGTCCTCCCATACAGTGATGTTTTCAGGTGCTTCACCCTTAAAGACAACTGTAAGGCTGTCCAACGCTGAATCTGAAATGGTTGTATTTGCCAGATGTGACTGCTACATTGTTTTTATGTAGGCAGGAATATGGGCTGTGCCCCTCCCCCAGGATGACGATCAACTCAGCCCTCCATGTGGCTGCTGGAAATAACCTCAGCGTCCTCAGGGAATCTCTATATAAAATACTTCATGTCCAGTGGACGTCACTGCCAGGAGCTTGGTTAAAACATGTTCCCATCATTCCCAGCACCAAGCGAAGGGAATATTCCTTAGCAGGCTCAATGTTTTTTATGAGGAATTACCATAAGCAGTCCCTTTATGTTGAACGGAGTAAAACCCCTGTTGGAGTGACTACCATGACAATGATCTAGGGAGACGTAGACAGTGAGGCATTACTTCACTGCACTTTGTCACTTCTCACCGGGGATTGGAATTCCCTTGTCTAGCCGAAGCTAAGTATATTGTTCCTGTCTTTGCAGTTCTTGATCGTGATCAAATCCAAAACATTTGACAAAATGTCATGCTATTTAGTACAATGCAGTCATGTCAAAAATAACTTTCCCACTGTTCCACAATACGATTCACTCCCCAGCCTATTTGGAGCTGGAGAAAGACAGGGGAGCGTGAGTGAAAAATAGATTTTAAAAGAGTCATTGTCCCCATAGTTCCTTAGTTGTTTGTAATATTCCTGTTGCTCTCACTGTCTCCACTCGAGAGGAATTGGCGCGTGTGTTTAAAGTGGTTCAAGTCACCTTTAAATATGCCTTTCCTCTAAAGGTCCCGGCCCAGTGTGATGTGACCTGCATGACTAATCACATTTAAAGGGGAATAACATGCTTTAGTGAGCCCACTTTTGTGAGTCCGATTTACATAATTTTTTGGGGCAATCTGGAAAAGGGCCATTAACAGCATGAAGAAACACAGCGTAAGAGACGGGGGGGGTGGGTGAATGGGAGGTAGATCGATACTTTATTTCAACATCTCCGGCGTATTCCTGGTCCCAGATCAGAAGGCGTCCACTAATTCAAATTCGTGCTGGAGCCTGTGATGCTACCATTAATTCCTGATAAGAGAGGACCGTTGTACTGCCTTCCTTAATCTCTGACAGATGCATCAACCCGATCGATAGTCTCACTTTTTTTCTGTTCCAAAGGGAAGATTGATTGCCAGGAGTTGCGCGGTGCTTGTTTCCACTTCCCTCACTGCTCATTATTGTTCCAATTAGGCGTTCTCTGGAGACCCGTGGGAGGGATGGCGTTCAGAACCACCGACGTGACCCTCTGCAATTCAAATCAAAAACCCAGGATGTTTGGCAGGACAACCCCTGACACCCGACGTACTACGGTCGAGGAGTAAGACAGCGTTTCAAACAAGTGGATTAAGCAGGAACAGGCTGTGGGAAGCACGGGGACCTACAATGGGGGGGGGGAAACTGAGGAGGAAATAATCACAATGCTGCCTTCTCATGAATTATTAAGTAGCCCCCTGCCTCTTTTAGCTCGACTCAAAATGCTGCATTTTTATGTGTTGGTCTGAAGCGGAGAGCAGGGGTGTTTTTTTTTTTTTGACAGCTGTATTACTGCTGATAAGCGGGACTCTGCGAGCTGATCAAGTAGTGAGACAAGCTTCCAGAGAGGCAGGAGCAGCACAGCAGCACTAGTCACTAGCAGCAGTGGCCGTCAGCAGCAGCAGCTCCGACAGCAGCGGCAGCAACTCACTCCCCCCCGTGCTCCCGTTCCTTCTTTGTGGAGTTGCGATCTGTTTCCGAGGACAACGGCCGGGGAGGACCAGTGGATCCGGGCTGATAGCTGTCATCGAAACAACCCCCAACGCAGACCTGGCTGCCCACATGCCTATCGAATTTGTTTGCAAAATCAAATTTGCAGAGGAGGATGAGAAACAGAAAGGCAAACCGGATGGGGACAAGGAGAGCCTGATTGAGGAGAGCTGCACACCTCCAGCTAAGGACCTGGCGGGCTTCGCCAACTCCAGCTCTCTCCACGGGATTAACCACATATTCGTCTCAGGGCGCCTGGGCATTCGGCAGACCCTCTGGGCACTTGCCTTCTTGGCTTCTCTGGCACTGTTTCTGTACCAGGCGGCAAAGTGTGCCATCTCCTACCTGGAGCACCCTCATGTGACTGCGCTGAACGAGGAGGCGAGCCCTGAGATGGTCTTTCCCGCGGTGACCATCTGCAACATAAACCGTTTTCGCTTCTCCGCTCTCACCGACGCCGACATCTACCACCTGGCTAACCTCACGGGTCTACCGCCAAAAAACAGGGATGGCCACAAGCCCACTGATTTGGACTACCCGGCGCCGGACATGCAGGACATCTTTAACCGGACGGGACATCAGCTGGATGAGATGCTGAAGAGCTGCAACTTCAGTGGGCAGAACTGCTCTGCCGAGGACTTCTCTGTGGTGAGTTGAAAAGTTTTCCCAAACTACCTGACCTAGTTAGGTCTTTTTCTGAGAAAGAACTTTGTTTTCGTTCCGTGTTGTCTTACCTAAAATATTTCGTAGAGTAAATAAAAGCAGTGCGTTTTTTGGAATTAAAAACAAGTACACTCGCTGTTGTGTTTGGAAGAACAGTGTTCTGTCTTTGGATGAAGCACGTATCCTCAAGACAGATTGTGGCACAATCCTTGTTCTTCCAAAACACCTGGAGGCATGAAAGAAAGTTTGCCGTATAGTTTAAAGGCTGTATAATTGACATTCTCCGTGTGTTGTGTTACTTCAAGAGCCGCGTGCTATTTAAAAAAGACCTGCTTACATACTGCACATAGAATACAGACCGATCTCTGTGTCCACAGTGTTCATTGTGTAGATGGGGAGCAACAGTTATCTCATGGTTTAGTAGTGATTGAAAATGTATCCACATGGACCAGCCAAGCCACATGCGCCAGCTGTCCCTAAATGGGAAAGAAGCAGGGCAACTCCGGAGTATTTCAAAGACACGCTGTGTATTTAATGCTGCCTCAGATGCCAGCAGCTCAGGCAGAGTACATGGCCGCAGGATCCCCTTTTAAAAGCGACCTTCTCTGTCTCCCTTACTCTCCCTCTCTCCATGGCATTGCGGATCGGCTGTCAAGCTCTCTCGGCTCTTGTACCTTTCAGGAGGAATGGAGTAATGCTCCCGCCAACGTTGTATTTCAATCTCGCTGCTGTTAAGATAAAATATTTAGAGACAGTAATACATGATTTTTGCATTAGCCAGATTGACTAAAAGGAATGAAACAATTTTCATTCCAGCTCCTTTCACATCCGGTCAGGAAGGTCGTGTGTGTGTGTGTGTGTGTGTTTGTTTGTGTGTGCGCATCTGTGACTGTGTCTGTGTGCTGTGCACTATTTATTAAAGCCACAGTGCTGATAGGAGATGGATTTTTTCCTCTCTCCAGGAGGACCAGGAATATGCAATTGCTTTAGTGATGATGAAGTACCAGTTGCCAAGTGTTAATAGGGTGTGTTGAACATTGATATGCTCACCTTCTTGAGACCCAAGGATTCTTTCTTATCTTGGTGATTACACCGTTCCTTCTTTTTGCAGTATTTTTGATCTCCTAAAGAATCACTCACGTAGAGTCATTGCCCCTGACTTATAGATTTCTCTACATTTCTTTAGGTGGAAAATGCCAATGTCAGTGCATCAAAATACAGGTGAATATTCCCAAACACTGGCAGCTCTGGTGATTTGAATCCAAATGTTGTGCACTCCAGTTCAAGCTATTCCCAGACCAATTGATGAGTATATCCTCTGACACATTGACAGTCACTTCTCTCTAAGTACATTCATTAAGGGAAGATCGGGACATCTAGTAGCAGGGCTTTCCCATGTCAGCAGTTAAAACCTTACTACTTCCCCCGGATGGGCAGTGACTTCAACACCGATTAAGATCCTGTTCAAAGTTCCTTAAGTAACATTTTTTTTTCCGTCATCTCCATAGTCATTATGGAAGGGGGGCACAACTGGAAGGCAAAGTCCATGTACCCAGCCTGTCTGGGTATGAAAAACTGGGTTGAGGCCATGCGAGAAAGGGAAGAGTGTTTGCTTTTTATACCTTGCCGTACCCACCAAATTCTCGTGTGTTTGTGCCTCTGAGATTAGAATGTAGCCATGGCTGAATATTAAACAAGCCTAATAGAAACATCGTTATTACGTGTAAAATGCTATCAATCACACACACGCACACCCAATGCGTTCATTATTCTTCTTCACATTGATTTGAATATATTGGGATGGCCTTTTTGCACAGTGCACAGTTTCAATGGATCATTCAGAGGAATCTAGATGTTGTGTTTAGGTATTAATGATTGAGATTATTCTCAGGGAGAAAATATCTGATGAATAGTCTCATTGCAATGCCATTGTTTACTATTTATGCCTAAAACACATTGTGTCACTCTCTCAAATTCCAATTCAATACCCTAAAGTTCAACATTTGAAAAATAAAAGTAACACAGTGTGACACTGTGTTAGAATCGTGTTCTTTGAAATGCAATAATTGGAAAGAGGAAAAGGATTTAGAACCATCCATTTGGGCTTGAGGCACTCAAGATTACCAGGATATAGATATAGCAATTTAGCAATTTGTTGTACATTCTGGTCCCCACAGAGTGAAATTACTGTCAAAGAAAATCAGTCTAATTTCAAGAGTTGTTCTTGTCATCCATACATAGAAGCTTCATTGAATCTCATCTGCCTATTGGGTGGTGGTTTTACATGCACAGAAAGAGTAAAAATGAGACCACACGAGAAGTACATTTGTACATTACACTTGGCAAGCGAGATAGAATGTTTTCTTTTTTTTTCCCCAAAGAAAGAGATTCACCATCATTGTAGCAAGGGTAATTAGTTAACTTGGTCACCTCTACAAAAACCATCAAGCCATTATTTGTCTTTGTTTATTTTCAATAAAAATCTCTGTAGTGCCAGCCCATGTGACCGTGTCAGGATGAGATGGGCAGCTTTTTATACAGTGGAGGACTCATGCTTCAGCATACTGTTTTAGACAGACAATGTACAAACAACAGATACAACAAACTAAATGCTGCAGGTCATTTGTCAGCCAAGTAAACAGCTTGTATAGCATTGTCTTGTCATATCTGATTGAAATAAATAAATCAATTCTCCTTTCATGTAAAATGTTCCAGCATGTAGGTTACACATGATTGTATTATTCTGATTCCTTCATGAACCAGATGATGTGCTAAGTTCATGACCCGAGACCAGGCTATTGGTCAACAGTGCCTGACTCTTAAATGTCCATATACATGAAAAATAATCCAATATACAACCATTTGGATTGAACAATAACAATGCAAATCAAAACAGCAACTAGCTAGCATATAAGAATTGATACACATTTGCTTTTTCAATTCATTTAAATACTAGTATCCACTCTATAGATGTACACCCACGCCAACATTGTCATTTCATTTGTCCATATCATCCTGATTGTTAGCATGTTTACTCTATGTAAGGTCTGAAACGCTGAAATTGTATTGTCTCTGCCAGCCAGAATGTTGAATTCAATTGTTTTTAAATTCACCTTACCTGTTGTTTGTTTACCTTTTGGCCAGTTGAATGTCTTTTGGTCGCCTTAATGTTTTGGGGCTCCGATCTGTATGTTGTTTCCTCAACTTGTATTTCTGGCTAGTTTTAAACCCCTGACCTGATGCACAACACAGTATGTAAACAATTAGTTGATTACAACCATGAAAGTTCCCTCCCAATCAATATAAAGTTAGGTTTATTACTCTCTGCCTTTTTTGAATGACAGTAACCAGAAATACAAGCCACAAAACAGTATATTTTATAGACCCACATACTTAAACATTTGGTTTATAACTTAACACTCCCTGGTGGATATTTTGTGTCAGTTTCCCTTTTACAGTCATTTGAAAAAGCAAGTACAACCCCTAAGGAATGTAACCCAATTTAACATGTGTCAATTGTCTTTTTTATCAGAAATGCTATTTATTTTGTCTTTATAAAACTGACTCATGATCATTCTTGCATGCAGGGCCCAATTGAAATACCCCACTTTGATAGAATTCAAATGTATGCTTTGATATTGCCATTAAAAAACACTCAAAAGGAATGGCAAAGTTAAGGAATTAGTATTATCAGTACATGTTAATCATGAATATTTGCTTCAAATGAGTTTTACTACATTTTGCCTTGAAAGACATCAAAAACACCCATAAAAAGACAATGGTTGTAGAATGCAACAAACAATATTCAGAATGCATGCTCAATGATTCTGGAAAAATATTTTCCCTTCTCTTATGGATTGGTGGACATGGTATATAGATTCTATAAACCGTTTTAGACTGTTGCAGTTTGTATTGTTAGTAATCCTACTGTAGCTACATGACACATGTAACTCTAGAATGTATGATAATTGTAATTTTTTTATTTTACTGTAGTTTACCAAGAGCCATGTAACTAATGTAAAAAAAATAAAATTCAGATAAATACATATAAAGGAATAGACAATAAACATCAAATGGAACTAAATATAGCAATACACATATATGGACAGGTTTAATGCAGCCAGCAGGTGCATTAATCAGATCGCTGCTTGTTTTGTTCATGCGTATAAAGCAGTGAGGTGAAAGTGTCAACTTAATCTTGCAATTTGTTCCAGTCATTGGTGGTAGCAAAAGTGAATGAATGATGACCAAATGAAGCATAGGGTTTAGGGACCAGAGAGTGAAATCTCCCCCACGGCGTCGATTGTTAATGGGTTAGTAGATTTTAAGGAGTGAGTTAAGTTAGAAAGGCGTTTACCTAAAAGGGACCTGTAAATATGTCTGTATCAATGAGTCTGACATTGTAAAGGGGCAGTTAACCAGAGTGTAAAGGTCACAGTGATAAGTGTTGAAGGGGGTTCTGGTGACAAAGTAGATGCAGTGTGTGAGTTTATTGAGATGCTTTTCAGCAGCAAGTGTATAAACTACATTAACATAGAGTAGAATTTGTAGGATGTTCCTGTTACAAGGGTGTACTAGGAAGCATGTGTAAAGAAGGCCGCCATCAGACCTTAAACGTTGCTTGTTAGGTACTTACGTACTAATACCTTGGTCACTACCATGTTGTCACTACAATAACTGCTGTACACAGTAATAAAGCAACTAATATAAAGTGATGCCTCTTCTTGAACGTTTTTTGCAAAATATGGCCTGATTTTTTATTTCTTGACCTATAGTTGATCCGTTTTTTGTTTGAAACACTCACAAACACTGCAAAGATATGTATATGAAAATAGTCATCATTGTATTCAAAAACATTCAACACAATAATTAGAAAACATCTGAACATAAACAAATTGATATTTATTTTTATTAAGATTTAACTTTTGAGTGTTTGGGGTCTGTTGGTGATCATCCATGACATCCCCTTTCACTGTGGTCTAAATATGAGTTGACACGCTGGCTTAACTCCTTTTACTTTATCAACATCGGATAGGCCAAAGAACAGAGTGTAGACCTTCACAAATCTGGCAATGGAAATAAAAATATGGGTACCCTGTAAGGGTTGTGTTGTGAACAGAGCGTAATGTAGATCCAATTGCGCGACTTGTGTGAACAACTCCCGAGAGGATTCCACTGTCTGTTCCTGCTGGTAACGAGGTGGTAGGCAGTGTTTTCCTATCGATGAGCCGGATTTATTGAAGTCCAGGGTATAGGTGGAGACCTATGTATATATATATATATATACGTACTG
>JACXGK010000448.1:0-81524 GCA_016801125.1 Novumbra hubbsi
ACGAACGCAGAGACAAGACACATGAGGGATTATATACACCGTTTAACAAGGAACAGGTGCAGGGAATCAGGGAGGGATGCGTTCACAGGACATGGGGAACAAGACAAACACGAACGATGGTGCCTAGAAGGCCGGCGACGTCGAACGCCGGGGGGCTACGCGAACAGGGGAGTGGCCGCCAGAAGGCGGAGACGTGACAATTATAATAATTATAATAATTGATTTAACTCTATAGTGCTTTTCATTATAGAAAACAATCAAAATGTAAATAAAAATTAAAACCATTTGAATGACACACATAGGATTGTAATATTGGGAGTAGCGAAATGTTTTTGCATTGACATACCTTTAAAGACATCAAATACATGAGGTGATTGTGCTGTTGTGGGCTGCATGTAAAGCATTTTTTAGTTTGTGCATGCAACTAGACAGCAAAATAAATCTCCAAAATAGAACTTTGGCCAGAACAGTCTGGATGATTATTAGGTCTAACATGCTAATGTATCATTCCTTTATTCTCAGTACAATGGCCGTGTTTTCATAGTTTAATCCAACATCAATTTAAACTGTACAATTGTCAGTTCAGCCTTACATTTTAACCTCCATGTAAGATCCCCCTGTAGACAAGACCAGAATGTTAACAACCTAATTTCCTTTTATTTTATTTAAGAGGAGTTACACAGCATGTAAAATGAATAACCACTGCTGCCTGGAAAAAAACTAGATTACTCCAGTGCAGTGTTTTCCAATCCTGGTCCTAGGGACCCAAAGGGGTGCAAGTTTTTTTGTTTTTGCATCCACAAACATGTTTAAAATGTTGCCCTACCACTGATACACCTCATTGATAGTCAACCTTTAATCAAGTTTTTCATTTGAATCAGGTGTGTGAGTGCTACAGCAAAAAGTCTGGTCCCCATGGATGGGGGCAGAGCATCTTTCTTTTAAAACCTGAAGCAGACTGCAAACTATTTTAGAGCCAGGTCAAGCCATCATGGAGAATGGCCCCTGTTTCAGATGTTGTTGGTCCCAAGGACCAAGATTGGAAAACACTGCTCTAGGTAGGATCAAAATACTTGGCCTGGCACAGCCACTGGGTCGCACAAGCACACATTAAATACAAACGATAACTGTGTCCGTTTCATTTAAGTTCACAGGACAACTGTGCCAGGCTACATAAAACTTCTCATGACGCTCGGGTAAGAATGAACACACCTACCATAATCCTTCATCAAACTTAATCCTATTACTATTAGATTTCAGTCTTTGGCATCTTACAAAATTAGGTGGAACTTTACTTTGTCCCCTGTTTGCGTTCACACGTGCAGCTGCAAATGTATCTCCCTCATGCTGGCTATGCTGATGGTCTCACCTGGACCCCACTGCAAGTGTCATCATCTGTGGTCAAAAGGTGAGGATTTCATCAGCAAGACTGTGGTACCATAAGGCACGTGGGAATCTCAAGAGAAACCGCAAGAGAAAGTAACAGCATATGTTTAACTGATGTTGAAACACTAACACTATAAATACTTTCAGAATTAGAGAATTAATTTGTGTAAAATGTCATGTTTAATAGATAGATTCCAAATATATTGCATTCTAGACAGTTCAGGCTGGAGAGCAGTTCAGTAATGTAGATGCTGATAGATAGACAAAGATACTCGTACATGTATTGCAGTCAATGATATAAATAACAAACATCTTTCTAATGAGCTAATCGTACCCACCAATATTTCACTTAATTAACAACAAGTACAGTGGGGCAAAAAAGTATTTAGTCAGCGACCAATTGTGCAAGTTCTCCCAATGAAAAAGATGAGAGAAGCTTGTAGTTGTCATCATACGTACACTTCAACTGACAGACAAAATGAGAAAAAAAATCAAGAAAATCACATTGAAAGATTTTTTATGAATTTAATTGCAAATTATGGTGGAAAATAAGTATTTGGTCAATAACAAAAGTTTATCTCAATACTTTGTTGTATACCCTTTGTTGGCAATGACAGAGGTCAAACGTTTTCTGTAAGACTTCACAAGGTTGTTACACACTGTTGCTGGTATTTTGGCCCATTCCTCCATGCAGACCTCCTCTAGAGCAGTGATGTTTTGGGGCTGTTGCTGGGCAACACGGACTTTCAACTCCCTCCAAAGATTTTCTATGGGGTTGAGATCTGGAGACTGGCTAGCCACTCCAGGACCCTGAAATGCTTCTTATGAAGCCACTCCGTTGCCCGGGCAGTTGTCATGTCATTGTCATGCTGAAAGACCCAGCCACGTTTCATCTTCAATGCCCTAGCTGATGGAAGGTTTTCACTCAAAATCTCATGATACATGGCCCCATTCATTCTGTCCTTTACACGGATCAGTCGTCCTGGTCCCTTTGCAGAAAAACAGCCCCAAAGCATGATGTTTCCACCACCATGCTTCACAGTAGGTATGGTGCTCTTTGGATGCAACTCAGCATTCTTTGTCCTCCAAACACGACGAGTTGAGTTTTTACCAAAAAGTTCTATTTTGGTTTCATCTGACCATATGACATTCTCCTAATCTTGTTCTGGATCATCCAAATGCTCTCTAGCGAACTTCAGACGGGCCTGGACATGTACTGGCTTCAGCAGGGGGACACGTCTGGCACTGCAGTATTTGAGTCCCTGGCGGCGTAGTGTGTTACTGATGGTAGGCTTTGTTACTTTGGTCCCAGCTCTCTGCAGGTCATTCACTAGGTCCCCCCGTGTGGTTCTGGGATTTTTGCTCACCGTTCTTCTGATCATTTTGACCCCACGGGGTGAGATCTTGCGTGAAGCCCCAGATCGAGGAAGATTATCAGTGGTCTTGTATGTCTTCCATTTCCTAATAATTGCTCCCACAGTTTATTACTTCACACCAAGCTGCTTACCTATTGCAGATTCAGTCTTCCCAGCCTGGTGCAGGTCTACAATTTTGTTTCTGGTGTCCTTTGACAGCTCTTTGTTCTTGGCCATAGTGGAGTTTGGAGTGTGACTGTTTGAGGTTGTGGACAGGTGTCTTTTATACTGATAACAAGTTCAAACAGGTGCCATTAATACAGGTAATGAGTGGAGGACAGAGGAGCCTCTTAAAGGAGAAGTTACAGGTCTTTGAGAGCCAGAAATCTTGCTTGTTTGTAGGTGACCAAAGAATAATTTTCCACCTTAATTTGCAAATAAATTCATTGAAAATCCTACAATGTGATTTTCGGGAATTTCTTTTCTCATTTTGTCTGTCATAGTTGAAGTGTACCTGTGATGAGAATTACAGGCCTCTCTCATCTTTTTCAGTGGGAGAACTTGCACAATTGGTGGCTGACTAAATACTTTTTTGCCCCACTGTAAGTGTTATTCTTTGCTTATGCATAAGGAAGTGAGTTCAACAATGTTCAGCAGTCCTGGGATCTTCAACAAAGCGCCAAACAAACTGTTATAAAATTTTTGCCCATTGCCTGTTTTCCAATTCATTCTGCAGACTTCATATGCAGATAATGGAAGTGACCCATTAAGGATATGGAATGTCCACTGGAAGGTGCTGACCATCTTCTGTATAATAAAATGAATATGAATGTTACTTAAATTTGTTTCGCTTAATGAAGTTTAAGGACTGCAGCTTTCAGAATGTTATTATTTTTGATCAACAACACATGTTTGCCAAAAAGTTGGGACGCTGCCTGAAATGTATTATTGATGTGCAAATCATGTATCCATATATTTCATAGAAAATAGTACGAAGACAACATATCAAATGTTAAAACTGAAATTATATAGTTTTTGGAAAAATACATTTTTAAACTGATGCCAAGACAACACGTTTCAAAAAATGTTCTGGCAGGGGCATGTTAACCATTGTGGTGCATCACCTCTTTTGACAATACCCATTTGGGAACTAGGGAAACCAATTGCAGAAGTTTTAAAAGTGACATTTATGTGATGTGTGAAAGTAAGAGGTGAAGAGTGTGTCTTAAACGCCTCCTGCAAGAGAAACATTTTGGATTTCAGCCCTTCCTGAGCTCAGAGAATACATTTATTTTACCCCACGTTTGTAATAAATTGATACGTATATTGATATGTGTATGTGCAGTGGAGAAAATTAATATTATTTGATCCAGTTTGCCCACTGACAAAGAAATGATCAATCATTTTTTTTAATGGTTTTATTTGAACAGTGAGAGACAGAATAACACCAATCATATTTCATATTTGTTGAGGAGTTGTTGGTTATATGTGAAAATGTCTCCTAACATGAGAATGTGTTTTGAAATCTTGGTGAGAGGTTTACAACAGTTGGTGTGATTATTCGTAAATGGAAGAAACACAAAATAACTGCCCCTCGGTCTGGGGCTCCATGCAAGATCTCACCTTGTGGAGTTTCAATGATGATGAGAATGGTGAGGAATCACCCCAGAACTACACGGGAGGATCTTGTCAATGATCTAAAGGCATCTGGGACCATAGTCATCAAGAAAACATTAGTAACCCACTCTGCCGTGAAGGCCTGAAATCCTGCAGCTCCTGCAAGGTCCCCCTGCTTAAGAAGGCACATGTACAAGCCCGTCTGAAGGTTGCCAATGAACATCTGAATGATTCAGAGGAGAACTGGGTGAAAGTGTTGTAATCAGTTGAGACCAAAATCGAGCTCTTTGGCATCAACCCAAGGGATGATGGATGGGGCCATGTACAGTAAAAACTTGGGTGAGAACCTCCTTCCCTCAGCCAGTGTATTGATAATGGGTCGTGGATGGGTATTCCATTATGACAATGACCCAAAACACACGGCCAAGGCAACAAAGGAGTTGCTCAAGAAAAAGCACATTGCCTTCCTGGAGTTGCCTAGCCAGTCTCCAGACTTTAATCCTATAGAAAATCTGTGTAGGGAGTTGAAAATTCGAGTTGCCATATTCGTCAGCCTCAAAACCTTAATACTTGCTGAGGATCTGCAAAGAGGAAAGAGACAAAATCCATTCTGAGATATGTGGAAACCTGGTGGCCAACTACAAGAAACGTCTGACTTCTGTAATTGCCAACAAGGGTTTTGCCACTTACTAAGTCATGTTTTGCAAAGGGATCAAATAATTGTTTCACTGAGTAAAATGCAAATCAATTTATTTGAAATGTGTTTTTCTGGATTTTTCTGTTATTATTCTGTCTCTTGCAGTTCAAATAGACCTACCGTTAAAATTATAGACCAGGGGTCTTCAAATCTGAACCTCGAAGCTAGTTCCACTCCATTTTTTATTGCAACCCCCTAATTAGAAACTTATTTAGACCTGAGAAACCAGGTGGGTGCAATTAATTATGTGAGAGAACAAAAAACCTCTGTTCACTTACTTTCAGTGGGCAAATGTACAAAATCAGCAGGGGATCAAATAATTTTTCCTTCACTGTATATTTATTTTGATTAACCTCTGTCAGGATATGCTTTGCCTAAAGAAGATTATTTTTTACACTCACATTGAATTTAAGAGCCCTACTTATGAGCTATGTATGGTAAATCCATTTGAGATCCACATGCACTAGGCCTGTGAGCCGCAACACATTTTTCTTGGCGCTTTTTATTGCTATGATATTCGGCAAAAAGGCCATTGTTACTTAATTTTTTATCTCAACGAATTACACTATTTACAATAAAGATTTTTAGATTTAGTTCATCAATAACTGATTTAAGTGTGTATATGGTTTCTTCTTTGCATGACAGAGTTTTTTTTTGTGGATTCAGCGACATGCTGTGTTTAAAGACAATGGTTTTTTTTATGTGTTTCTGAGCACCTGCAGTGATGTCCACTACAGAATAGTGTTTGTTTTTAATGCAGTGCTGTCTGAGGGTCTGAAGATCATGGACATCCAATATTGGTTTTCAGCCTTGTCCCTTGCCGTCAGTGATTTCTCTGGATTCTTTGATTTGCCTTTCACAGAGTGGTGATCCCCTCCCCAATTTTACTTCTGAAAGACATATCCTCTCTTGAATGATCTTGTAATACCCAATCTGGCCTGTTGCTAAATGGCCTATTTAGGTTTATTTATTTTAGCATTACACAAGTTTTCCAGTCTTTTGTTGCCCCTGTCTCAGCTTTTTTTTGCTGGCATCAATTTAAAATTGGGCATACATTTTTTCAAGGAACTATCATTGCTCATTTCAACAATTCATATGTTGTCTTTGTACTATTTTCTATTGGGTTTTATTTGCACATTTGCACATCATTGCATTCTGTTTTTCTTTGATTCTGGACCCTTCAACTGCTTTCTCTGGGGGTATCCTGCCATGGGTGATGACTGGTGTGAGCAGATTGGTACTATGGATCAGGGCAAGGTCAGGAACTCCCAGGGAAAGAACAGCAAACCTTCAAAATAAAGGGATGATTAAAACGAAAACACGTTTGTAGTCTAATTGCAATAATACCTTATTTATACCAGTCTTTTTCATCTCGTTTCAGATGTGTGGTATTTTCTTGGCTTAGTGGCTTTTGAAATGTGGAGAGGGTAAACATCCATTACCTCCTGGTTGACACACATCGTCCCCCAGGGATGTTGGTACACTCGTGATATAAAGCTTGACTCACTGACTATGTTTAAATAAGACGCTCTTCCCCCCAACCTTATGTCAGTATATCATGCCTCTAGTTGGACTACCTGCCATTAATTATTGTCAATTCATTGTCACGGTTCAGGGGCAGGACGCGGTGCAGAGCGAGTAGAGGAAATCCGTCTTTGTGAAAAAAGGGACAAACAAGGCGGCGAACTGAGCCACCACTAATAACGATGCACACCATCCAAGGGAACATAAATAGAGTCCCCAATTAGAGGCAATCATGTACAGCTGCCTCTAATTGGAGACAACCAAAACCAGCAGCTTCCCCTCTGTCAGATCATGACAGTGACCCCCCCCAGGCACATAGAGGTGCCCGGAGGCCTCCAGCCAGGACCTGACATTAATATCTCTTTCCTTTTAACAATTAATAGTGCACATTAAGATTTTCTCATCAGGCCTTGAAAGCTGCACTGGGTATTTAGATGGCTTGGCCTTTAAACTCAAAACTCCAGTGAGGAATGTTGAAGTGCGATTGTTATCATCCTCCATCTCGCCCACATGGTGATCTGCCTTAAGCGAGCTTTTTGCTTAACATGTTATTCCCCTGGAACCCAACAATTACATGAGTGCATTCTCTGTTCATTGTTATTTAGAAGATAGCCAGTCATTAGCAGATGAGCGATGGCCTGAGCTTACTAAACAACCGCAGTGTTCCTTTTGTAATCCTGTTATCAATAGCTGCACAAGGTATTGAGCTGAACAAGAAAGTCTGCTTTTAAGTCAAGGCATTGATTGTTCAAAGGAATGGATGTCTGAAATCCACAGATTTGAAAGAGACTTTTTCTCTTACCAACTTACTGTATGTGACTCGTGCTTTTAAATTGAGTTTGGCAACAAAGCAGCTCATGTGGCTAGTAGAGCTCATTGCATTCTCTAATCCAGCATCAGTGATCCAGGCTGCTGCATTATTACCTCTTTTTGCAAAAAAAGGTATTCTATCTCCAGTAGAAGACCTCAGAAAACACACATAGTAGCATTGTGGTGATATATTGCTCTTTCAGGAGATTGAAACATGCCTCAGGATTTACCTTAGATCTTGCCAAGTAGATGAATTATGTTATATAATTACAATACTCATCCTCAGATAAGAAGGGGTATCTCTGATGCTCTATCAACCATAAGTAAGGGCTTCTAAAGAAAAGGAAGCAATCTCAATAGCTGCATAATACCTGCATTGTATTTTTACAGTCTGAGTAATCACTGTAGGTGGGGATTTCATATAACTCATTAACTTGCATTTAGAGTGAAATAAAAAATAGCATTTCAAGTGAGAGAGAGGAAACAGTAGACACAGGAAAGAGAGAGAACCGCAGAGGGGCCAGAGCAGAAATTACATGAAGGTAATGTTCCTCAAAGAACGCATAGTGAGGGCTGGGAGAGAGGATGCAGGTGGGGGGAAATGATAAATGTGGCTCTTTCTGGAGTGTAAATTTTTTGGGATAATGCAGTATATTTTATTAGGAAAGGCAATGTCTTTTTTTCCTTTCGATTAGAGTGTCATCTAAATGATTTACATTTACTCATGTAAAATAGATTGTTGTTACATTGAAGAATCAGTGGCCCCAGTCTGAGTTCTGGTGTGCTCCGGATCAGGTTTTCTTTAAGGGCTAGGTTTTCTTTTAGTCTCAGCCGCTGAGAATAATCCCTGTACTGTGATGCTCCCAATGCAGAAAGTACAAATATATAATAAATCAATAATACATTTGGTCTTTAACGCCATCAATTTGGAGAAAGTCAAGGGGTCTGAATACTTCATGAAGAGTGTAATCTATTGATATTTTAATAATATTTAAATCAGTTACATGGCCAACTCTTCTTACGTGGTAGTGTTTTTGTACAACGTGTATTTACACTTCAAGGACCCAGGGGAACTGAAGGTTGCTCCTTGTGTATATGCCTTGATCTCTGGAAACCACACGTTTGTCTCTATCCGTCAGTTAAATAAACTTTGACAAGTGCAGCTAAGCAGTTCTTTCCCAGTGCTCCCACAGGGTGACTTATGCTAATTATATCTCTGAATCGTCAACCTTGCCTTCACCAGAATAAATCCTGTTTGCTTCTTCATGCTGACTGGTTTTTCAGTGTAATCCTGCCCTCTCCAGGCTATCCACTTGTTTCCCACATTTCTGTAATTTCAATTCTTAGTTCAGCACTAATCAATGTTCAATCAGATATAAACCATCCAGGTAGAGATTCCCACTTATCGGTATGTCTTTGTAATGTTGTTTTCTTCCGGACATTTTCAATGAGGCTTTCATTATAGTTCTCCACAAGTGGAATCTTCCATAAGAACTTGTTTTAATCTATACAATCGCATTAAGACGATTTAGGGGGTGGACGAGCTGCAATGCCCAAATGGAAATCAGCACAATGTGCAAATGAATGTGACAATCACCTGCATGCCAGTTACAGAGCTCCAAGGACCTCCGTTAAAGCGATTGGAAGCTAAGCCGGGAGACAAATACCTCTGATGGAAGGATATGAGGTCCATAGGAAGTCCAACTTCTGAAAGCTACGGCAGTGGTTTGGTTATGGGTCTAAATGAAGGCCTTCCGTTTCACCCCAGGGGAAGAAAGAGGAGTTATGGAATTTAAGTACGAGAGTGTACACAATTTATGCAAACTTGTGTCCAAAAAGTTTGGATGCTGTGTAAAATGAAAATGAAAACAGAATGCAAATATGTGCGAATTAATTAAACCCTATATTCAATCGAAAATAGCACAAAGAAAATATATACATTTTGAAAATGAAAGATATTATTGTTCCCTGAAAACTTGTATGCCCACTTTGAATTTGGTGCCAGCAATAAATAAAAAAAAAGACAGGAAAGAGGCATCTAAAGACTGGAAATGTTTTCCAAAGCTACAAAGCTGAACCTGGTGGAATATTATACAACTAGTGAAGTCAATTAGCAACAGGTCACTAACATGACTGGGTATTAACCCTTAAAGGGCTAAGGCCTTCATGGGATTTCAAAGTCTGCCAGGCACTATCTTGACCTTTGGACCTCTCAGGAGGTCATCCTTTATAGTAGAATGATGTCCTTTATATTGTGGATTCTCAAAATCCCTTAACTAGAAGAAGGTTGAATAGATAACATTGTTCGAGATGACTCCATGGGTATATTTGTATCCATGTGTGATTTTTTTATTTTTTTTTACTTATGTTGACATGTAGTTGTTTTTATTGAGAAACACATAATATACTAACAGGTAGGCTCTTATTTCACATTTGGACATCCACAGGGGTTCACAATAACTATAAGTTTATTGTATGAAAATATATCAAACAAACTGAATTATTTCTTTAAAAAACTGTAAAATATCAACCAAAATGTAAAGTTTTCGGTCCCTGGATCGGTGTGGTGGAACAAGTTATATAAAAAGCTGTGCCTAAATGTGCCACCTCTGAAAAAATTTGTAGGTTTTTTGATGAAATCTTGTAATACAGTGTTTTGGGGTTGGGATTTGGAAGACTATTACTTTACAGAAATACACAAACGACAGAAGTAAGTTTGGGGGCAGTTCCACACTCTGTGAAGGACTCTGTTCACAGGAAAAACATTTGGCTCATTATTAAATGAAAAATATGACAAAGGAGACCCCAAACAGTTGAGCAGCTAAAGTCCAATATCAAGCAAGAATGGGAAAACATTTAACTTTCAAAACTACAGGAAATTGTCTCTCCAGTTCCTACACCTACAGAGTATTGGTAATGCAACAGAGTGGTAGACAAGCCCCTGTCCCAATGGTTTTGGAAATATGTTGCGGGCATCAATTTCAAAAGGTGCATATATATATATATTTGAAAAAACAATAAAATATCCTAGTTTCAACATTTGATATGTTGTCTTTGTACTATTGCGTATTCCAGAGGTATTCAAATCTTACCCTACGAGGTCCGGAGCCTGCTGGTTTTCTGTTCTAGCTCATCATTAATTGCACCCACCTGGTATCCAAGTTCTAAATTAGTCTCTAATTAGAGGGTTGCAATGAAAAAATAGAGTGGTACTGGCTTTGAGGTGTAGATTTAAAGACCCCTGGCGTATTCAATATAGGGAGTAAATTATTTGCACATCATTGCATTCTGTTTTTATTTATTTTATTTTACGCAGCATCTCAACTTTTTTGGAAACAGGGTTGTATATAGTTTTTTTTATAAAAGTTCAGAGGAACTTTGTGAATTCAGTAAAAATAATATCACAGACAATTTCAACAACAGGTTGTGAAAAAAGGATGACTGAGATCACATGTCATTCAGACAAACATAGATGATAGTGTTTATAGATGCCCTTATTAATTTCAGTACACTATGCAGTAGAAATAGCCTTGGGTGCAATAACCACTGAGCAGAATACCCACTGGTCCTCTGTGTGCTTGTGTCATTGCCAATCATGTGTTCAGCAACAGAGTATACGGTTGCGGTCGAGCTTGCCCTAATTACTTCACTAACGCTTGCATTTCACCTGCACGCTTGCAACTCGTTATCTCTGTCAGAGGGTGGAAAGTAATGACAAGATGGCAGCGGGGTTGCTATACTATGTGGGGCTACACATCACCTGTGAGCTAAAAATATAAGATGAAACACATTTAGCCTATCAGCAGACACCACGTTATTTTTTGCATCAGCACACGGTGGCACTTTAGCTGAGTGTTGACTGTGTTATGCAACCTAGATGTGTTATGTTGGTTTTGGATAATTTCTCCCAAAGTGACACTGATCATTTTGACTTCCAAATGCTGTCAATTCTGTCGTCCAATCAGGGTCAGTTCTAGGCATAAGCGAGACCCCGGTCGCTGGGGAGAGGGATCCCCAATTAAAATGTTGCTTAGGGCACGCAAAAGGATGACAGATTCATTGAATAGAATTCTTAAGGAAGTATGAACAGGGTCAAACAGAGTTTATTCTTGCAAGGAGAGAGGCTCAAGGAAACCATGATACATCTCTAAATTAACACAATCATCAGTACTTATACAGTCTAAGGGTGGTAAGAGACTGCAGAGCTGTCCTTCTGTTCTCTCTATTTCTAGGTTATACTCAAAGGGAGGTCTATCCCCCCATCTTCACCTAGGGGACAATAAACGCTGTAGATGACCTCTTCAACTCAGAAGTGTCACAACCTTCTGGATGCACTGAAGGATTTAACAGATTCACAGAGAGCCAGGTCGGCCTAATGAACTTCTGACACCATTCTAACACACAAAAGATCAGATTCCCTTTCCAACATCTATGATTCCTCTTACTTATCCACAGTGTCTGTCCATGAACTCAAACATATTCACGCTTAACAATGGATGAGCAAGTAATACATTGGATCAGTAAAATGTACTGTACAATGAAAATAAGGGTGCAACAGTGGTAAGAATTTGCAGAAGCTCTTCTTTTTAATCTGCCTCGGGGTGGAAGAGTTTTTGTCAATAGGACATTTTCAAATACTGAGGCTCCTCTCAACATGGTTGGAGGATTCAGTCTGCTGGTCAGTGCGTTACAGGTGTTCATGGTATCAGTGAAAGGTTATGGGTAAGTGGTGGCTTGGATGGTTACTTTTCACTGTGATCACCGTACTGTTGTGGGATTCCTAATTTCCAAGAATAAGTATTGTATTTCATTCGTGAAATACTTTGGAAGTATTTGATGGATAGGTAGATGCGAAAGATACATTAATATCATGGATTGTAGGAATTGGGGATCAATTAGTGGAATGCAGATGATCCATTAGTGTGCAGAATAATATACCTGTAACAGAAAAATAATAATATTTGAAAAAGGACTGTGATAAAACTGAAACACAACTCAATTATTTAACACTGTTCCAAATGAAATGATGTCTATTATTTACAATGTAAAACAATAAAATGATGAGAAAAGATCTGAACACCGTCCACACAAATTCCCATTCCCTTTTTAATGTAGCCATGTACTATGTGGAACTCAAGATAGTAATTGCTCTGGAACTATCAAGCATTGTCTGAAAACCTTTGGGTCATTTTTTATGGTTGAAAAGTAAAACTCAAATACATACCACCCATAGTTTTTTTTTTTCTGTGCTATGGAAGGCCATTTGAGAAAAAGGCAATGTGAACATGTCGTCCCCCTCAAGTGATAACCGTAACCTTAAGAGAAATGTGATGGTCACAAGTAATATCACAGTTAGCCCAAGAGGGGCTGACCAATAGCAACATACCTCAAATGATGCCATGCTGGATATATATAGATCCTCTATATATGTTTACGGATATAGCTAGTTTTTCTTTGATAGTCATCACAATCAAAGGCAGAACTAGAGGTGTGGGGGGGGGGGTCAGTGGTGAAGAGGGAGAGAGAGAGAACATGAGCGCCAATTTGTCACTGTTGGTTAGTCACTGATTACAACAACATGCAATACGTCCCTTGCCCCAGCAAAGATGGTGAAGAGAAAAATCACCTGTCATCACTGTGTCTAATTCACAATCGAGGCAGCCGTAATTAAACGGTTGAGGTATCCAATCAGGACATCGGGCCTTCTGCCGCCTCCAGCTCATTCACATCAAAACCACTATGACAATCTGTGTAGTTCTTCAGACCAAAAGGATTCAGGGATGCAGTATCAAAGTTGCGATCCCACATTACAGAGAGCTCTCTGTTTGTTTCTTTCTCACGCAGTCACACAATGAAGAGCTCGCATCTAGCCTTGAGAGAGTGCTTTAAAAGTTGCAGACTAAGGCAGAGGTGTGAACTTGTAAATGGCAGCTCATGCAAGATGTATAGATAGAGACAGATGGACAGAGTGCAACCGAGATAACACTTTGGTATTGCCTTGAAACATGTGCCACTCATTCTTAAGGGAAATGCTAAATGTAGATTTAGTCTGTGACAAACACTTGCATTTATAATGCCAAACTAGTACACACATACAATGTGTAAATACATGCACTAAGATGTAATGCAAAATGTTTGCTCACACAAGTAATGACCTTAAATTGCAGTTTGTGTATTTCCTTGCAGTCAAATGCAATCATTTATAAGAGATCTAAAAGGGATTATTTGGAAATCCTTCCGGAGCTGTGATAGAGCCCCACACTGCAGGAGCTCATATTAGGACTCAGTGTGAAGCTCCTGTGTTTGTTTACCAGGCATTTTGGGCCAACTGTGGGCAGAGCAAACGTAGTTCGTTTGTGATGGTGACACCAATGTTACTGCCCTGAAAAGGTCAGATGAGTTCATTACGCCAAACATGCTCTGTTTCAAAGCCAATTGGGTAACAATGCCACACGCTGCCTTGAAGTTGGCCTCTGGCTTCCTAAGTGTCTGGCAGGTGCACAAAACAGAGCAATGGCAACGAATTAGGGATTAGGACTCACTTGAATTCTAAGTCCCATTCATTTTCTTCATAGAACAAGCTAATAATGGGAGCTGGAAGATATATCTTAGGGAAAAGGCGAGCTCAAGCTAAAGAGAAAAACTGCTAAATATGGATAAGGCTTATTTTCCACCCATGTTTAATCTCATTTATTTCAGCTGTAGGATAAAGAAAGCATTTGGTTCTACTTGAAAAGGCTATGACTCAGCAGGCAGGGTAGAGATGTCCTGTTCCTGAATCTAGTTGTTGCCAGCGACATTCTGTTCGTCTTCTTTTTTCTAAAGCATTCTGAACATAGTTGAAAGAAATCGTTGTAGAAGGACATTGTGGTTTTTGCCCACGTGCTGTAAAATGCCTATGTTTCAGTCTGTGCCAGAAACATGAAAGATATTTAAATGGAATGAACTCAGCGAAAGCTGGCATGTTACATGTTAAGGATTTCTTGATAACACAAATTAGACACATCTCATAGTACATTTCTACTAATCTTTCCATTTGATGCTGTAAAGATGGATACATTTCCATTATCAGATCTGTGTCAAGTGGCCCTGTTTTAAAAACTCTCTGATCTTCCACTTCCACTATTTTTGTTCATATTTCTTCATTAGAAGTAAAAACATTTTGTTCTACACTTTCAAATTGTATCTACTTACGGACATGGTTTCAAAGTTTGATTGAAGCCGTGTATGACTTACATCCTTCACACTGAACTTCACAGAGATAAGGAATTGAACATTAGCATCTAAGAGCAATAGCGAAGGTTTGAACAAGGTCACATTGGGAAAAGATTGCTTTGATAATATGGAACCGGGGATTCACATCAGTAAGCACAATGAGTAAACGGTGTGTGAAGATATTTTACGAGACTGTATGGCCCAATGTTGAGTTTCTCTTTGACAGAAGGGAGTACATGATAACGCTTTCAGTTTTGCTCACGGCATTTGGGTTGCAATACAGATTAAGTTGTTAGTAATATGCATAAGCACACAAAACATATTGGTACATAACAAACAAGTACTCTAAAAGCATGCGTAAGCAGTGAGTGTAGAAATGCATGAAAAACAGAACAATAAGGAAGAACCGTGACCTTACAGTGCAGTCAAGCTGTCATAAAATGGAAGGCAGATTGGTCCCAGGATGCCACTGTCAACTACTGTAAGAGGGCAGAAATGATGAAGTCACATCAGCTTATGTCACTTTTGGATGTTTCTGTGGCCAGCATCTGGTTAGAAAGAGGGCTTCCCAAACCCTATACAAAACAAAACTGGAAGAAGAAGGACAGAGGAAATGGGATGAAAGAATGTGGAGACATGAAGGAGGAGAGGGGAAGCAGGAGAGAGAACAAAAGACAGAAGAGAGGGGAGAGGAACAGAGGCGAGAAACCAGGGTAGAGGAGTGAGAGTGGAGCCAGGAAGGAGGAATGAGAAGAGGGGAGCGAGGAGAGGGAAAGGAGGAGAAGCAGGGACACTGCAGTGGGGAGTACATGGGGAGATCCATTCAAACGTTAACAAACATGTCTGTCATGTCAATCTACACCCAATCAATTATCATCATTACTCAGTCAGAAACTGAGGCTTCTATTAATAGAAAAATCAATGTTGCAGATATTAGGGATTTTGTGTGTGGGATTGTGTGAAAGAAAAACAAGGAATATGTAATTTTCTGTACAAAATTGCATCAAAAATGCATTTTAAGGATTTACCAATACCTACAGTTTCTCATGAATTATTTTCTATTTGTGAACGGACAAGGTGACTTGTTTTGTACAAAACGCATAATATTCACTCGTGCTAGCCATATGTTTGTAAAACAGCTGAACAAAGGCTCCCATATTAATATTGCAAACACAGCCTGGAAGTTTTTAGGAACCGGCTGTTTTGGTAGAGACTTCACCATATCAAATTTTGTGAGCTCTGAGCAATAATGGCAGAACAGGAGAGTAGCGTTTAAGAGAATCAGTGTAATTAAACTAATCAAACCACTTCTACACACAAGGTACATTCAAAGCCACTGTATATTTACTGCAATGCAAGGTACAGTTTTGAGAAATCTTTGTTGCAGCATCTTTAGGTGAGTGACATACATTTCACCATTCTGTGTTGCAGACAAGACTTACATTGCGACTATGTTTGTCGAATAACTACTTGTTTTCAGATGGACTTCTACTGGTTTGTGTCCTAAATTCGTTGGTTAGCAGGGATGGAAATGTACAGCATCAAGCGTCACCATGTACATTGATGCCCCTATGTGTGTCCGTAATGCTTAACCAGAGAATGCATTCCTTTCAGCTACAGTGTCTGTTGTGCCCTTGGGCTAAGAATAAAATGTGAATTCTCCATACTGACCGTCATACAGATGCAAGTACACTGCTCCAAGAAATTAAGGGAACACGTAATTATTATAGTATAACACCAAGTCAATGAAACTTCGATTGTGAATCAACGTCACCTGTTTTGGTACAAATAAAAATGACAATAATAGGTGCACCGGAAAGGCTACAGCAAGACAACCCTCAGAAAGGGATTGGTTTTGCAGGTGGTGGCTACAGAAAAGTTGCTCTCTCCCTATTCTTTCTGAATGACTCTCCACAACCTGGCATCCACCTACCTCTCTAAAATGTATTATTGATATTCATATTTTATTATCCATATGTGCCGTTGCAAGGTTTGCCCTTTCTCCCAGTGCAGTCTTAAGAGCATGGAAGAGATGCCGGGAGACGGGCAGTTACACAAGGAGAGGTGGACAGGGCCATAGCAGGGCATCAACCAAGCAGCAAGACCAGTATCTGCTCATTTGTGCAAGGAGAAACAGAAGGAGCACTGCCTGAGCCCTATAAAATGACCTCCAGCGAGTTACTGGTGTGCATGATTCTGATCAAACTGTCAGAGACAGACTCCATGAGGGTGGCATGAGGGCCTGACATCCTCTAGTGGGACCTGTGCTCACAGCCTTGCACTGTGCAGCATGATTGGCATTGGCCAGAGAACACCAGAATTGGCAGATCCGCCATTGGCTCCCTGTGCTTTTCACGTATGAAAGCAGGCTCACACTGTGCACATGTGACAGACACAAGAGTCAGGAGACGCCGTGGGCATAGATGCCATTGACTGGCCCTCACGTGTTCAAATGAATCCATTTGAGAACCTCTGGGACGTTATCTATCAGTGCATTCGACAACGCCAAGTAACCCAACAGACTGTCCAGGAGTTCACAGATGCCCTGATTCAGGTCTGGGTGGAGATTCCCAAGGAAACCGTCCGCTGTCTCATCAGAAACATGCCCAAAAATTTTTTGGTGTGAGGATTCAGCCCTCACTCCGTCTGTTGTTCCGTTGTTTTTTTCTTAATGAATTACACAATGTACAGAAAGGATTTTGATCTTTAATCATTCATTGTGGGATTTAAGTGTTCCCTTAATACCTTTTTGAGCAATGTATTTCATTCAATTTTTTTTTTACAATTAAACATAGAAGTCATGTAGTGTGTAAATGATGAAAGTCTAGTATTTCTTGTGTGCCAAATCTTGCATGAATCCCTTATTTGCCAGGACAACTATTCAGGTTGGACAAGCCTGGGCGCAACATTATGGAGTTTAGACCTAAATTGATTATTAGCATATTTTTTGTCAGATGTAATGTTTTGCATTTAGGTTTGTTACGTCCCTTCTACGAAGATACATTTTGCTTTCATTAGACCAGATCGTCACTTTCCTCTTGCTCTGAGAGTCCTTCATTTGGCATGTCATTCACATTTAGTGGCTTCCATCAAGCTGCTACCATAATTACCTGATTGATTAAGTGCTGCAGAGTTCGTTGTTCTTGCAAATTTTTTCATTTGTGTTTTTGGTCACTTCCTTTACCAAGGACATTCTAGTTTGTTTACTTAGCATGGCTCAAATCCCAGCTCTGGGAGGACGCTTTGTTGTTCCAAATGTCTTCCATTTCACAATGATGAAGCATTCTGTCTTGCAAAATACTTTTATTATCTTACTTTGGTCCATCTCAGAGGTCTACAAATAATTACTTGGACTTTAAGGCTGGGTTTATGCACTGACATGACATGTGACATTATATAGACAGGCGTGCGCCTTCCTAAATCATGTTGAATCAATACAATGTGTTACATTCAAATTCTAGAGACATTTTAAAGATGATTAATGCACACAGATTGCATCTGAGCTCAATTTGAATACTTTCAGTTGTTTTTTTGTAATAGAAACAAATAAAGATTTGTTCCCTTTGTCATTATGGGATAGTATGTAGAATTATGGCAAAATAAATATATGTAGTTAATTAAGAAGTGGCACAAAATGTGAAGAAAATGATGGGATATGATTACTCTCCAAATGCACTGAAAGCCTTAAAATTGCCATAATCAATGTCAAAAACTAACACTTCACATAGCAGTATGCTATGCTAGCAGTATGGATCTTTCGGAAGACACCAGAGGTGATTATATTTCTAGCTCATTATCAACATCAGCGACAATGTTTTTGGGACAAGGGAGTGTGAGAAAACTCCTTGATTTTTAATTTAACCATCATAGAAGTTAATGGTTGCTGGTTATTCGTGTTTTTGAACCAAGAGAAATAGTCTGTTATGTTTTAGACTTACTCGTCCTACAAAATTGTAATATTTACCAGACATGTCAAAGGCGTTGCGTTCTGACAGAAGTCACTTGTTGTCAATGTAGCATTCCCCAAACAAATGTTTCCGTTGCGGAACCACGCTGTCACGTTTAGGTCAGGAATTTGGACACAGTGCAGAGCTGTGGCGAAATTGATCCTTTATTTTAAGTTTCTACTCTGAAGGGAAAACAAACAAACCGACCGCTGGCCACAAACCGACCGCTGGCCGCAAACCAACCGCTGGCCGCAAACCAACCGCTGGCCGCAAACCAACCGCTGGCCGCACCATCGGCTACAACGTACACAAACCACAAGTAGCAGCTGTCCCTTATTGGGGAGCACCAAACAGTCAGCATAGGGATGCCAATAGGCACCTCTAATGGCAGGCCCTGACTGTGAGCCCCGGGCAGATGAAGATGGCCAGGGGCCCCCAGCCAGGACCAGACACATGCACACTTGCATTTGGTGAACCTTCAATATTGTCAACTTGTGTGGAACCTAGTTAAATAATAAGACACAAAATACAGTAAGCTGGTCGAAAATGAGCTAGCTGATACTCCTACATTAGCATAGCTTCCTCGGTAGCAATTGTTGTGCTTTGATAGAGACATTCTCATCTGTGTGCTGCCAACTGTTCTGCCGCCTTGCAAGGCATGTGTGACAATGGAAACACACACTACATCACTGAGTAATTACGCTATTATAGTGCAGATAACTGAATTGTCGAAGCTTGGATATTCACCTATTAGTGAATGCATGTCTGTGTTGTCATAACGATCAAGTCGGCGCGGGGTGAAGATGTGTGAAGAGAGGTAGGAATTTAGCTGTATATTTGTGAAAAAGTGGGTACGGGCTGACATTGTTCACTATCATACTCCAAAGTATTGAGAATAAATACAAAGAGCATTATCAAATAATCAAAAGCTTATGGATATTTAGTGAAAGAGATACTTATTCCCTAAAGGTTTATTTGAATAAAGGTCGGTGGTGAGATTCATGTGTATTGTCAAGGCTCTAATATCAAGGCAGTTCTGTCCCTGTAGATGTGACAGCTCCATTAGCTACTACAAGTGGCCTACAGTGAAAGGAGCCCACAGCAGATGTCTCATAGCATACTATGAAAAGAAACATGCTTAATACTGTAAAAAACAGTGTATGCAAATAAATACCAAATACTTTAGCAAAGTATAATATGGAAAATATGGATAAATGGTATTAACAAACCTTTTTTTTCTTCAGGATAATGATTATACACCATCAACAATAAACAAAAACATATTTTAATGTCATCTTATTGAATTATTTCATGTTACATGTGAAATAGCCACACAGAAGGCCCGGGATAATTACAGACCTTTTGGTTAACAACGTTCCGCAAATGATCATAACAGTTAATGAGCCACAGGGTTCTGTGCAATGTAAAACTTAAAGCAAGGCGTGACACGGAATACACGTTATCTCAGTTATATTCGCTGTGATGGATTGTCCTACTTTACGGAATACATTTTTACCCGGTAGCAAACCTTGTTTGTGTGCTACAGATGTGTGCAATGGAGGAAATATCTTACTCCAATGCCTCTCTAAATACTTGATGAGTCTCACCACTTTCTGTATGCTACAGTGTGTGAGTGTATCAGGTGAGCCCTCACGTCACATTTAAAAAAAATTCTCTCGTTCTCTATTCATTGCCCCCTCCGCATCGACTTTCAATCTTTCTCCTATTGTCTCTCATTTCTCCCGTCCTCAGTCTGATAGCGATTTCACTGTGTCGTCTTATCTTCATCATTATTTCTCCCACTCTCATCTTCTCCCTCTCTTTTTCTTCTTCCCAGTGGAAGTGCCTGGACATCCACAGCAGCAGCGTAGGATCAGTGCGTGATTCATCAAGGGTGCTCTTAGCGGCACTGTAAAGGCTGGGCTACAAATCTTGTTCTTAGACATTTATGTCCAAAATGGGTCTTTTGGAACAATGTATCATACTTGGCTCTTATTAGCCAAAAAGAAAGTTGTGAGAATTCCCAGGTGCAATAAGCATTGGCTTTATCGATTTAGTCTACCAACCAATCACCTCCCACAAAACATTCTCCCAGGTGTCATTTGCACCTAGGACCCAATCACTCCATTGTAACATTGTTGTAGGACAGCTGAGCTGCCTCAATGCTCTACTGACTCAGGACAACAAGGCAGTTCCTTTTGCCTCCAAATTTGTTGTTTGTATTTAAGTCATGTTACTTCAGTAGCTGTTTCGCTATAGCTTTGCATTGAAGTAGCATTGCATAGACAAAGTATTGGTATATATACTGACACTGATACACACACACGTCAGGGCGCACGTGCATGTGTGCACATTTAGGATTACGTAATTCTTTACTATACATAAATATAGTTTGTTTCACAACAAAAGAACAATGTGAAACAGTAACCAAATTTTTTTTTTTACAGAATAGGTACTGGATTGTAGTGGTTAACAACACTTTAGAGTAACTTTTTGACTATTGAATACTTAAACATCTGAATGGGTGAGAAAATGTACGTGTGGCATGGGAGTATGTAATCATTTTTATGATTACATCCATGAACAGTGTGGTCTTGAGTCCTGATTCAAAAGATTTTGGGGGTTAGGCTACTTTTAAGATAGACTGAGTCTGGTCCAGAGATGCACAGCATGGGTAGCTAAAGCTTTTTGATGGTCTTTTTGGGGAGCTCTGTCAAAAGACCTTTGCCCTAGTCAACCCTCCTAAAAAGAAAAGCTTCTGTGTGGCTATTTTGGTGAACTATATTGGCATGGGGGGCAAAACGGTCGTAGGAGTCTTAATTAATATTTTGTAAGTTTTAATTTATAAAAAAATATTACAAAAACTCCCACATTATGTAATAATCACTGTATTATGTAATACCTTATTACAAAATGCGGGCATATTTATAACCTATTGCATACAAAATGCGGTTGTTATTACATAATTAAGTGTATTACATTTTGTCAAGTTATTACATGTATGTATATACACCCTTTTTTGAGCAACACTTACACAATTTTGATTCACAAAAATAAAACAATGACACTTGTTGTCATTCCCAAAGAATGACCCAGTCTCTCTAAGTTCGTCTGGTTATGCAAGATGTGTGCTATAGCCTGGGGATGAGGTTACTGAGCCACAAACTCAGCCCTGCATCAAGCGTTTCTGCTGTCTGCTCTCCAGTCACTCACAGACATATTAAACATATCTCACACATTGACCCAGGGTCACACAGTTTTCACTGTCTCACCACACACCATCCAGAAGTACTCTAGTCTATATTGTTTTGGCAACATACCAAGAAGTCTAAGACATGGATGTTGTCTGGATGTTTTCAGTCCACAGCAATACTTACACAACATCAGCTCATAATTATTAGGGTTTGGGAAAAAAACTTAACAAAAAACATTACTGGAGGGTGTAGTTGACAACTAATTTCCAAACGTGGCTGGCATTGTTGTGAAAATGCTGTTTTGACTTTTGTCTTTTTTTCCATTTCGGGGATGGTAGAATATTAAAAAAAACATGGGTGGTTTAGCAAAATTACTGGGGAAGTAAAAATAGAAATAAATCTACTGTCACATTTGGGTGTAGAGCAGAAACCACACGCAAACATTACAAACGTATTCGTGGCTTTCAGCGACGCAACTGCGCATTTGCTGAGTGCTATGCAAGATCAATGTTGGCACTCCCAAATCCCCCCCACCCCCCTCCCCATCATTTTAAATGCTAAACACAGTGAAATAAAATGTTTTCCATCCATACATTTTTAACAAATAAGCTTCAGATTTTTTATAATGTTTTATCAAAGATTTTCAAATAATTATTTGGGCACAATGGCGGCGCCCCTATGCATTGAATATGCCGCATAACCCATTTTTGCGCCTCTGGTGGTTTTATTTCCAAACAAAACGATATACGTACTACAACAGACAAACAAACAGCGCTGGACAGTACAGCGGTAATACCAGCGGTTAGAGAAGAAACCAAACGTGACGTGTAAGAAATACAACAACGAACGACACAGAGGTATTAAACAATATATACATACACAAATTAACTGAGGGGGAAACAGGTGTGTATTAATCAAAGGAGTCTGTGGTACGTTAACAAAAAAGAGTGTTCAGCATACAACGCCAGCACAGAACAGTGCTGGCCAGATCGTTACATCTACATTACAACTTTTATATGTCGTTATTATTAGCCTATACAGTACATATGTATGGCTGAGACTGCATTCCCATTATTTCCTTCATATGTGCCACATAAAATGTATACAACGCTGTGTGGTAGGCTATTAGGTGTGTGTGTGTGTGGTGTACAAGTATAACAACTTGTGGGACAGAACCCCCTGGTGGAAGACACAACTTGCTCAAATGGCTTGACTTCATACAGCAGACTGTACACCAGTTTTTTTTACCTAGCTGCTAGCTAGAATAAGAAAAATATGAAATTTCCTGCAGAGTAGAACATTTAGCAGGGTACAACTTGAACTCCCATCTTCTCAGCCCCCGGGCACCTTAGGACACCACAAGAAAATCAGAGGCCACCATGGACAAGTCCAATGCCATCCATGACTATGTAAGAAAAAGCTACTTTTAGCTAGCTGGCCACTGTATTGTTTTTTTCTGTCAATGCCAAAATGGCTTCCCTTGAAGGGTGTTTTCCCACAATTAAGATCTGCTCAAAGCAAGTCCCATCTGATTATTTATTCTCCAACAGAAATTAAGCTGATGCCAAATTAAAAAGAATATTAACAGTACAAAAATAAAGGCACTTTCTAAATTAAGTTTTTGTTTTTATTGGTCACATTTTGTACGAAAGTCTGGCATTCCTTCGCTTCCTTGAATACACGCCAATGTGTAAAATAGGCAATCATTAGTGGCTGAAATATTAAATTTGCCTAATTTGATAAAAATTGCTGTGATTGCATTTTTTATAAATAATATATATTTATTTTTTTAAATATAAAATGAATGCTTGTTGGGGACAGGGAGATATGTTTGCTAAAAATCTGGACATTTCTAGTACTACTTCATTTCATGTTCAAAGTAAGAAGCTGTCATTAAAAGCTTTTGTCAAACTTTAGACATATAGCCAAGAGATGTACTTAAGCAGAACGCAAAGAGCAGACCCCAGGTATACAGGCAATACAGCTCTGGAAAAAATAAGAGACCTTTAAGAGAACCTTTTTTTTCACTTTCCAAAAAAGGTGTAAAGGAAAGTTTTGAGGAAAGGAAAGTGGCTACAGTTCCATGGATTTGAACAACTGTTGGCACGGGAACATCAAGCTGCTTAGACATGGTCTTGTAGCCTTTACCATGCTTTTAATTTAAAAAAATAAGATTTCCTCAGACAACTGTCTGCTTTGCTTTCTCTGGTCCATGTTCAGTGTGTTGGACACAACACAATGGTATCATAATCGCAGTGGCTACTTTTCTCCATTGAAGAGGCTGAATGACTGATTACAATGGAGACATGAGACACTTTTTTCACAGCTCCTTTGCTTTCTTATATGACATACCAAAGGCATGCAAGTACACATGATACAATATCTTTTAATTTCATAACTTTTCAGGATAAATGCATTAACGAAACAGAAAATGTGACTGTGGAGAATATTATCTTTTTTGGTTCCAATTTATTTTCCTTCATTAGAATTTTCTCTTGCATATTTCATTTCATTCACTTGCTAAACTTTATAGAAGTTAATATATATATATATATATATATATATATACGTAAATAAAAATACATGTGTCTGTGTGTGTCAGTCTGTGTGTAGTATAGAGCAAAGTTAGGTCTGTTTGGGGACAAAAAGTAGGAGTATTTCCTGATGTTTGGAAAGATGAGATCTCTATCTAAAGTTCAAGATGATTTATCTCACTAAGATTCAGAGGTTGCAAACATGCTTTACCCGAAGGTGACCCCTATAAATCCCTTATAAATGAATTACATTTTATGAAGACAGAGCAAGTTCTTTGATGCCATACAGAATTTTCTGTCTTTATGATTGTTCAATAAAAAAAAGTGTGGACTTCAGCTCGTTTTTCTTTCTTTTTTGATTATGGGCTAATGAAACAACAAATACAACCGCAAACACTTCAGACAGTTTAATATATTATAAGGCCTGAAAGCAATGCAATCATAGTCAATCGCTAATTTAAATACACTGTTATATTAAGTATTAAGGGAACAAGTAGTCAACACAGTATAAGACTAAATCAATTGAACTTCATGGTTATCAATCTGTCCAGTTAGGAAGCAAAAGCGATTGTGAATTAATGTCACCTGTTTTGGTGCAAATGAAAGGGACGGAGAGGCAACAGCAAAACAAACCCCAAAAAGGGAATGGTTATGCATGTGGTGGCCACAGCCAATGGCTTTTTCCTTATCCTTCCTGACTGATTCTTCTTCAGTTCGGCATTTTGCTAGTGTCCTTGTTACTACTGAGGTGGTACCTGCTGCCCATTCAGGTTGCACAGGTAGTCAAGTTCCTCCTGGATGGCACATCCGTTTGATCCAAATCACCTGAGTACTAATCAGTATTAATTCCACTCACCTGTGCTCTCACTCTTCTCCTATTTAAGCCTTAATACCCAGTTACTGACTTTCTGCCTGCACTTAAAATTTGTGCCAGCCTGTCCCTTGATATATATTTGCACCTTACAAATAAACCTCCTGCTCTTTGACCCAGCCATCCTTCTCTGAGTACATTCATTACAGAGGAAAGATGGACAGAAGGGCATAAACCCAGCAGCAGGACTGTTATCTGCTCCTTTTTGCGAGGAGGAACGTGAGGAGCAAATTTACCTCCAGCATGCTACATGGGGGTATGTTTCGGACCAAGCAGTCAGAAACAGACTCCATGAGAGTGGCATGAGTGCCCCACATCCTCTAGTTGGACCATACGTGAAATCGTACGTGATACGAGTTTGGAGTAGCTGTGGTGAACGTTATTAACATTTACATACGTTACAGTAACATTAAGATGGCATCAGCCTCATCTGGCTTATTTTCGGTTTCGTTACCGTTAACTGCTGCAGTATAACCTGATGCGGCAGTAGCTTCAGGGGCAGGCTTGTAGTTTGAAACTGTTCTTGTTCCTTGGCAACGTCAAATCCACAGGCAACAGAAGCCCCAATGGTTCAAAAGAGAACGAAGGTGAGCACGTTCTGTCACAAACAATGTTTTTCTTTTTCTGTCGCAAACAATATTGTTACGTATCCTTGCACTTCTTTAAGTGTTTACACGGAAATCCTTGAGCTTTCCTAGTGGGTAAATGGCGTATACCCTCGTATCACGTAGACTACACCACTGAGGGTCAGTGATGGTCGCTGGAGATTTCCATGCCTAGCCTCATGTGGCCAGAGTGCTTAGGCAGTCCCCTGATGACAAAGCTATTGATGCCATTGACTGGCACTCACGTTCCCCAGATCTGAATCCAATTGAGCACCTCTGGGACCGCCAGTCTTTCCAGGGGCTCCAGGAACTTCAGGATGCCCTGATCCAGGTCTGGGGAAGGATCCCCAAGACACCATCCATCATCTCATCAGGCTCATGTCCAGACTTTGTCAGGAGTGCATACTGCCGGTGGGGGTTATACATACTACTGGGTCACATGATGAGTTACCCAAAGGAAGTTGGAACAGACTGTGATTTCAATTGTTCTTTATGAAATACACAGTGTACAGTAAATATCTTTAATACATTTTGGTCATCAAGACCCGATGTGTAATTTACGTTGTTTATGTTGAAGTTTTATGTTGAAGTTTGCTTTACAACTTTGTTGCTATTTTGCAGATAAGACGCAGCTGTAACTCATAATGTAGAGACGTATAATACAGCTTTGTTGACACAGTTGATTGACATATTTCAAATAATCATTCATTACATTTTTGGCTTGCTAATAACTTAAAAAAGATTGTTTGGTTTGACTGGTATGTTTTCTGCTTCCTCCAGCCATTCAAGTGTGCCCATTGTAAAAATGTTAATGATTCAATGTTTGTGCAAGAACTGACAGAAGTGAGGGAGGAAATAGATATACTACAGATTTATTTTGATAAGTACCTATTATTTATTACATGGAAAAAGTCACAATTCAACTTATATGTACATCTTTGGTTTGCATAAGCTGTTAGTATTCTTTTTTATGCAAAATATGCAGATAAAATGGAGACAAATTATAACAATCAAAACAAGATTTGGTCAAATCGATAGTTAGTATTTTCCTGTTAGGTCCGCTAGCCAGCCTTAAGTAACCCAAAACCACAGTGATGAATTGGTATGGGGAATGACATGAATACACAAGGGAATTGATGAATTGTCAGCAAATTAAAGGTCTGCATGGTTCTTCTTGATATATTTAGACAGAATGGAAATCGGCAACTCACTTCACACCACGTCATTGATGTCTCATTTAAAAGACAAAACATTATTACAGTTATGTAAAACTAATACAGTGTGATTTTTCAACTGGAAAAAGTATTAATAATACACATCCTGCTTGTCTGGGCGTTTATTTCTATATAGGTAGATCTTAATAATAGAGTATTATTGAGTGTTAATCATTTGTCAATCATTTGTTGCCTATTCATTAAGAGTGTGTAATCTTATAGCCTTTAATTGTAAATTGTACAATTGTCGAAGGTGAACCATCAGGAAGTGACAAAGTGACAAAGATTGGCATTTCACAGGTGTTTTCAATTATGTCAAAGCAACCAGTTAGATCTTGTATTTACAACAGGTGTAATTTGTAACTGTCTTTGAAGGAACTAAGTTTGGCTTAAGCTGCCAGCCAGTGAGTGACATTTGTATTGCTGGCAGGCCTTTGCCTGTCTTTCTTTCTTCTGTTCCCCCTCTCTTTGAATGTCAATGAGACAGGCCTGCGGCGCCTGCCCGCACACCCTGGCCTTTGACTGAAGTAAAATCAATCAGTCCTTCAATCGCTCTTTAAGGGACCATTATCCAACCTCAGTTCCTTGTCTGACAGTTTATGCCAACTCCTCTTATGTGTGTGTGTGTGTGTCAGTCTTTCTACATCCACATTACAGTTAATTTACACTATGCTATTACACTGTATTCTGCTGACAAGAAAAAGAGAAATGAAAATGTGGATTTATGATTCGTTTGGTTTTGAAGTTCTTTCAGGATTAATAAACATCCTTCAAAATAAATTGAATACATCAAAACTATGAGATAGCACATGTGGAATCACACAGTCACCAAAAATGTGTTAAAGCTAACAGCAAATAATTGGGATGTTGTGTAAAACGCAAAAGGAATTGAATGCAATTATGTGCAAATCATTTATCCCTAAATATAATTGAAGATAGTACAAAGACAACATATCAAATGTTAAAACAGAGAAATGTTACTGTTTTTGGAGAAATACATTTTGAATTCGATGCCAGCCACACATTTCAAAGAAAGTTTGGACAAGGGCATTTTTACATATTTAAATATTTACATCGATCAGGGATAACATTATGGCCACAATCATGGCAATTTTGGCAAGAAAACATCTTTAGCACAATTAACAGTTGATGAAAAATTCACTTGCAAGGAGAGTCTGGTTTCCCATCACCCAGAGTGACAGGAAGCATCTCTACCATTTCATAGTTACATACCATTCTTATACACTCAGGTTATTTGCTTATTCATTCTGTATAATTTAGTTGAGGGGTGTGTCAAACCAATGTTCCCTTCCTGACCCCATTCTGTTCTCCTCCTATCCTGTGTCTATCCATGTGCCCCAATAGCCCCGATTCAGGGGGGAAGTATCACCCCCTCATGGCCAAATTCCTATGGATCAATTAACAGTAAGGTGATAAGGAAAACAAATGGGCACAGTGTATACAGGATTTAGCATACAGATATGTCACCAACAAACACAGACCAGATCCTCTCACTTAGCTTAATGATCCCAACATTCCTTTGACTACCTTAATGCGACAACAGAGTTAGACTTGTAAGACAGTGTATGATCAATTAATACATCCAATTGTTATTATTACCATAACACCACCTGCCTAATAAATATCCCATCCACAGACAGGTGCCATGAATACGAAATTGTGTCTGTTTTTTAATACAGTGGCCCTGAAGATCACGGCCATCAAATATTGGTTTTCAGCTTTGTTATTTGTGTACAGAGATATATCAATATTCTCTGAATATTTCAATGAACGTAGATGATAAGATCTCCAAATGTTTTGCAATTTTTTGTTCAGAAAAAATATCCTTAAATTATTGCATTATTGTTGTCTTTCACAGAGTGGTTGTAATAGGACCACCACTAGTTTGGCAATAAATACTTGGTTTATACTATAGTTTTTTTTATCTCCACAGATCCCTCAAATTAGCTATGCATCCACTGCGCCCGAGCTGAGTGACAACACACGTTATGACTTCTTCTCCCGTGTGGTGCCACCAGACTCCTACCAAGCTCAGGCCATGCTGGATATCGTCACGGCGATGAACTGGAACTATGTGTCAACCCTGGCCTCTGAGGGGAATTACGGCGAAAGTGGCGTGGAGGCTTTTGTTCAGATCTCCAGAGAGTCTGGTAGGTGTGATGTGGCTCTTTTCAACCTGGCACAAATGTCTCCTCACTAAGGATTTCACTGAAACTCTAATGAGGTTTCTTTTTTTTTTAAGAAATGCTATAGAATGCAAAAATAATATTCTCTCCCAATATACAGCAAGGCTTTTATTGTACAAGGCTTTTAAGAACAATGCTTGGGGAAGTATAAAAGAAGTTTCAATGGGGGTACCGTTGTGTACCGTTGGTCAGGGTTTTCTGTTCTTCCTACATGTATTGCCCTAACATTGACCCGAACATAAGCAAATAGTGTTTTGCCTAGTTTGACATAGAGCACCTCAGCGTGTGCTGTCTTAACAGCAGAGGACACCTTGAAGGTTCACTGTCATGTTGCTTCTTGTCAGAATAGACTCCCAGGGGAGAGTCTAAGACAAATAGTACAAAGAGCAACCCTACATGTTCTTTTAGTTAGCCTGCTCTTTGCTTAAAACAGTAATATTGTATAGCCCCACAATCCCAAATGCTTCCATGTAACCATTATTCGCAGTTAAAATAAAACAAAGGTGCACACACAAAATTAAATGATAACACCACTATTTAATTAAATATAAACTGCTGCCAGTTTTTACCCTGGTATATATTCAATTAAGCATACATCAGCATACACGGTTTCTCAGAAAGTGGTCTGTTAAGTGTATTTGTTGTTTGTGTTTGTGATAAATGAATATAGTGATAAGTAATGTAATTGATTCTGCAATCACCAGTGAATACAGGGTTGTGTTTTTTATGGGCTATGTTATAATTACATTTCTCACTAAACATTCTGATGAAATTATTATTGCAGCTATTGCCTTATGTGGACTTGAGGCATCACATTAATTATATTCTAATTTGTGAATAAAAATGAATCAGCTGTAACATGTATGTTTGAGATTGATAGCATGTGTGCTCAGAATGGGCTATTATAAATGATTGTCATTTCTGGCCGACATGCAATGTACCAAAACAAGGAAGACAAATGTCTACATAACACACTTGTCAGGCTACCAGCTGTAATATGATTGAATTATTTTAGCTCTTAGTCAAACACACTTTGATCAACATTGCAGCTGGTTGTTTTAAAATTGTACGTTCAATCAACTTGCATGCCATTTTGTAGAAAAAAAACAAAATTATTTGGCAAGTACTTGCTTGATAAAAATAATACTGGCTTGCAAAGTGGTGTAGTTCCTATTGAAATACTTACCTTAATGAATTTGTTTAGGGAAGATAAATCCTAATTAGAACAGCCGTTTGAATAAAAGGTACAAAAAGTGAAATTAATATATTTGATTCAAAGAATCTCTCTCTAGATGGAACCGACCACTATGCCTGCCCAAAGTCCCCAACACAGTCCCCGACCACAATGACAACCCAAAGTCCCCGCACACAGTCCCCAACCACAATGCCAACCCAAAGTCCCTGCACACAGTCCCCAACCACAACGCCAACCCAAAGTCCCTGCACACAGTCCCCGACCACAATGCCAACCCAAAGTCCCGGCACACAGTCCCCAACACCAATGCCAACCCAAAGTCCCCCCACACAGTCCCCGACCACAACACCAACCCAAAGTTTTCCAAAATAGTAAAATCTACTCCCTTGATCGTGTGTTGACTGGGATATGTGATGTTAGTAGATTGAATGCACAATTGGATGCAAAAGGATTGTGAGTTTTCTCACATTTTGACAGGCAAACATGAGAAGGTCAATAATCATTTAATTCTCAAAATCCGTGAAATCCCAAACCATCCCCTCACCAATACCATAAATCATGGAGTGACTTCCAGAGTGATAATGGGATCAATAAACCAACCAACTGTGGTACACACTTCAGACTGCAATTATGCAATTCATGTTCCACTTTAAATAGTTAAATAAGCATGCAGTTCTCATTAACAATGCCTTTTATATTTCTAAGAAAAAACAAACCTCAGTACATTGCAAAGTCTCTTGTTAAGTTAATGGATGTGAGTTAACGGATGAATCATGAATTGCAATGTACCCAGTGTAAAATTTGTGTTTAATTATATACAGCATGTAAAATAATTAAGACATCCCGTGAAATATTAAGTTATTTTTTTATGAAACATCAATATTTGATCTTCTAATAAACAATATCTATAGACAAAGGTTATGTAATTGAACCAAAACAAAATAATTGTAACCATTATATAATTTATTTAACAAAATGTTTCCAAAGATGCCTTTTCCTACTGAAGATAAAGTTAGGAAACCATATGCCCAAATAGTTGGTATTGCCGCCTTTGGCTGAAATAACCCCAATAATACGTTTCTTACATCGACTGGGAGAAAGTTTTTCCCACTCCTTGCTGTGTGATGTTTGAGGGGTTTCTTGCATGTACAGTGCGTTTCAAATCATCTCACAGCATCTCAATAGGATTAAGATCTTTGACTTTGCCATTCCAGAACTCTCCAAAAACGTTTTCCGCAGTAGAATATCTAATATTGATATGTCATGTCATGTCCTAAATATTTTATGTGGCGTCCTAATTTTGTCACATGACTGTAGGTACATGACTGTTAACACTGTTGATTTTACACAGGAGAATGTGTTGTATAGCAGTAAAACAGTGCATATAGGAAGACATTTGTATTTTAAGTAGGAATCATATATTAACAAATGCATGTGTCAAATAATTAGACATGCCAATTCCTTCTGTGTGAAACTGTAAAAGAAAAACCTGCCTAATGGGATTTTACATTGCTTAGGAGAGGCTATGTCATTGCAAAGTCTGGAAGGGGCCACTGGTGGGTATGAATGGCTATGGGAGACTGGGTGCAAATGATGGGATGGGCAATGAAAGCCCAAACGGAGGGCCACGGGTGTAGAGATTTTAGCAGTAAGCTACATTTATTGTGTCTTTGAAGTACACCCAAATCACAGAGTAGAGTTGATTAAGCAACTGGTTAAGGTGTTTTTTTACACTGTGAAGAAGTGTATTTGCTGGCTAATATCACTGTGAAGCTTAACTAGAATAATCGATTGGCTTTGTCTGTGTTTGTGGTCAGACTCGTTAGGAGATATATACAGATAAAACATTTGATGTTATATCGGTGGTTTACCAAATCACTCTTCGGGAACTCCCAGATATTTAATGTTCTAAATATAGTACACAGACACAGGGCATTGAGACCCTTTACATCAGAATAGATCAATTTGTTATAAACTAGCAACAGCAGAAACAATGATTTTTTATTGTTTTATTTCCTGTGTTGAATTTTCAGCACACAAACTGAAGCAGGAGGCACAATTTATGAGACCAGAGACATTGGTTTATGTTCTTTTGCATAACAAAAAATTGTTGGTTTTATTGTCTTTATAGGAAGCAAATAACACCTGGTAAAACATTGCATGGAATCCCTCCTAGGAAAGGGCAGCATTAACAATCCTTTTTATCCCTCCGCTATATTTTTACCCCCGCTACATTTGGCTAACCAGTGCCTGTATAGTACAGTGCCTGTTTGAGAGTGTAATGAGGAGTGGTTAACTCACCTCCTGAGACAAACCTCCTCTCATCTATCCTTGTCCACTTCCGCTTGGCTTGGAGGAGGTCTGGGACCAGGTGTTGGGCTGTGCCGAAATGGCCCATGAGTTGTTCGGGCTGGGCGAAGTCGGGCATGCTGGATCAAGGGGGGACATTCCTCTCAGTCAGGTTGAGCGACTTTTAAACTGTAGTAAGATTACCCAAGTGACAACACTTGTGTCATGCAACACAGGTAGAAGAGTAGTTCGACTCTCCTGAAAATCTCAGAGAGCGGAGCAGACAGAGAATGCAAACCCAGGCTGGAGTTTATCCCATAGAAAAGTAGTGTTTAACAGGCACTCAAGTGCCTGTTAAACACTCAAGCAAGTACAATAAAACAATGTACCAATAAAATCAATAAATGCTTTACAATGACACTTATAGCTTTCACCGTTCAAAGTAAGCATAGCAATCAAATATCTGTCTTGGCTATCCCCCAAGAAGTAATTGATAATATATGCTGTGGACTGATTACACCATGGTTGACATTGACAACATTCAATTAATGTCTCTTTTTCTCTTTGGCGGCCAAATGATGAGTCTAGTAAGTTGTGAATCTGAATAGACAAGTGATAATGTGAATCTGTCAAAGTGGTTTGGCCAAATTGGCTAGCGCTTAGTACAACGCAATCTACTTCTGCTATTGTAATTCTGCAATTATAACCATAATCATAATATCTGCTCATCCTACTTTCAAGCCCAATCTTGAGAAATGGTTGCAATACTTGCTTAAATTATATGAACCAAAATAGGATAATCTACTGTTTAAATGAGGAAAAAGAAAATGTGTAAAACATTTCAGAGCTTGGCTTTAGATATTTTCTACATGCTTGCCTTCTAGAGAGTTCTTACTGGCCATTGTGATTTTGCCTCTGCTTGCTCATTGGCTTTAGGTTGCACTCTGTTACAATGGCAAACTGCAACAAAAAAAGATTGACAACATGCATCATCTATTTTTGCTTCACCAAGCAGCACCCAAATAAATATGTATTACAATACCATGGAAACATGTGTTTAGATCCTTCCGCATTATACGGTGCAGCTAGCATTCATTAAATTAATTTTGTTGCCAAAAATCTTCAAACAAATAATAATAACAAGGGGGAAAAAACATGTTTATCTTAAACTGGAATAAATAAATAAAAATAAATCTCATGTACATACAGCAGGTGAAATAAGTATTCAACACGTCACAAATTTACTTAGTAAATATATTTCCAAAGTAATTTACATACAAAGAAACTAAAATAAATAAGTTAAGTTCAATTTGGTGTGGCATGGCAAAGTGTCTGAATTATTTGTGGTTTCATTTTCAATAAGCTGGCACAAGTGTTTTTGCTTTGTTATTATGAGGTATTGTATGCAGATTCATAGCCAGAACAAATTTAATCAGCTTTGTATTAAGTCTCTAGCACAACAACATTTGGAAAAAGGATCTGAATATTTTCTGTAGGCACTGTATATGGATGTCTAATGGGTAGAGGATGATCTAAGGAGCAGTGTCCCTCTCAACTACGCTGGAGCCTGATGATCTCCATGACAACGGGGACAGATACCAATACCACAAACACTATGGAGTCAGACTGAATGACAGACACACAGTGCAGTAACACAATGTGATAACCCTAGGAGGTCTGCCCTGAAAGCCAAGATAAAGAATATGTTGGCTTGCACTTACTGTGATATTGCGGATATTAAGGAGCCAATTGGAGCTCAGTGTGTATTATACATGATAGATAAATGTAATGTATTGTTTAGTAATAGCAAATGTTCTTTAGTTATTGATTGCATGTTAATTGTGTAATAACTGATTTACAGGAGTGGATTTAATGAATTATAAATACTCTTAATACTGTAATTGAGTAGCTGGCCCACAGCTATGTTAAATGTATTGTTTGAGATGGGGAAGCATTGTTTTATGAAATTGGGAACATTGATTGAGCTCTTTATTGGAGAAAAGTTATGCATTGTACTTTTTATTACACCCTGTATGACTAAAAGGTACACATTGTTTTTTACAAATTACACATGCAGGTGTAATAAATACTTTAATATTTTTTAAGTATCTTAATTTTACTTTTACTTGAGTTGTTTTCTAAGAATAATGTGTTATATAACAGGGTTGGGGCTGCAACCCAAAACTATTTTGATTATCACTTAATGAGTGGATTACTACTTTAATATTAATTGTCTAGAATTAATCTAGAGTAGTTTTTACTTGAAACCAATTTGTTTTGTGTTTTTTTATAATCTTTTCCAATGCATTTATTGGCATTAGATATAAAATGAATAAAAACATGTTAAAATAAAAGTATAATTTTCAAGACTTTTATAAAAGCATTCCAGGTTACAACCTCATTAAGCTAGTTGAAAAACTTTTGACTGAGAGTGTAAATGTTACTCCACATCTCTAGTTTTGCTACGTGCCCTGATTGTGGGAAATAACTCCATACTCACATTGACGGGAATAGCCTCCCACAGGAAAAGCAAAAAAAGGAATCCAGATTAATCTTAAAACTGTCCTGCAACCAGACTGGCAAAAATGACTGCAAACGTTTAGAAGGGACAAGGATTTTGACCTCATAGGAATGGATAAACTGTCATGGATTTAGAAACCATTTATATAATATCTTAGAAAAAGTTTCTTTCACAGAACCACATCGTTTGAACTACCATTCAACATTTTACTGCAGGATAATTAACACGCATGTAGAAAATATTAAAACGTATTTAAATAATCATATTAAGGCTATGATACATATATTTCCTTCTAGTTTGCCTTGGAAGTTTGAATCTTCTTTTTTTAGCATTGTCCTAATACTTGTCCACAATGAGGTTCGCCCATTCATGCTGTTTCCATGGAAACCTCTCAGTGTGACAGATTGCATTGTTATTGACATTGCAAAATTGGAAATAAACACTTCTCGTTTACTGTAGGGGTCAGCAAATCCCAAACCTGTGCAGATCATACCAATGAGGTCCAGGCTTACGGAGCAGTACAAGCAGAAACAATGTATTAGAATTAGTTGAGTGCTTTTATTTGTCCTATTTCACTTATGTGGAAATTGCACTCTTTGCATATCCCATTGTCCCTAAGGCACCCGTAGAGGGGAGTCACAGCAAGGGGACCAGCTATTAGTGGCCTCCCTGGAGCAATGAGGGTTAGCTGCATTGCTCAAGGGCAGACATGCATGTTTCAACTTGCCTCAGAGATTTCAGCACTACATGTAATGAACTTGGATGTAAAGAGTTCAGTTGTTCAAGTAACATCACCCCACGCTTAAATGTACTGTTAAAAACAAAAAAGCCTTTCCAGTTCCAGATCAGTAAGTGAAAGTATATAGAGAGAGTCCACTTTCAGGACTATTGCTATGGCTTCCAAAAGCATGTTATACAAAGTGAACTAATTAGATCAACGGTTGCCAATAATCCAAAATAAATGTGTTTTTAGGAAGTCCCTACTATGTCAAGAGAAAGTTTCATGATACCCAGAATTTCCCATTTCTGAGGAGAGCACTACGTTCTGTCAATAGCTAGGATGCAATTGGCCAGAATTGTTTATTTGAGTTTTCTACTATTTGCAATAAGAAATTCTTATTTTAACTTGAACATTGAATCTGTTTATCACATTTGTTATACTACTTTTGAGTGAGGTGTTAGATGTTTTCTGGTATCACCCAACTACACGTACAGTGCTAGAAGGTATATAAAGCTATGTAGGTTAATCGTTTGTAGCGGTAGATATTGATGTCCATGTATGACACATTCAATTTATTTGACATGATTTAGAATAGGCATACACATATCTTTATAAGGTTCCATACTTCACAGTGCCATGTCAGAGCAAAACCTGGACCCAGCCAAAGCCTGGACCCCATTGAACATCTCTGAGGAGATATGAAGATTTCATTTGAATAATGCCCCCCATCAAACCTGACAGATCTTAAGAGGTTCTACCAGGTAATCAGTTGTGTAAATGTAGCAGTGTTTAATAGGTATATCAGTTGGCGCCACTGTCTGCGCAGGTAACGCAATTGATTGGTTCCGTCACTTGCTCATAGAATTAACTGTTTCTCTAGCTCCGTAATAGCAACAGCTTGGTGACAGTTCATAGTGTTGCGAGGATCACTGGTTCGAGCCTTGCATGGGGCATTCAGAGCGAGTTACATTGCAGCCAGTTGACGCAGATCAATCGGTTGGGTTTTGCCAGCTACATATTTAATTGATGTAGTCAAAATGGTGTTAGTGTATCAAGTGTGAAAAGGCCAGTCAGTAAGCTCTGCTGTTGGCAATGATTTAATTTCAGATGGTTATTTCACCTCCTTCTAGACATTGAAGTATTTGTTTCCCATTCTCTGCAATGGATCAATGTTGTGGGGCAACAGTAGGGGTGCTTCGTGGGTGACAGTGGTCATTGGGTTCACAGGATCATTTTGTTCACAGGATTGCTGGGTGAGGCAGTCAGAGCAAGACTGTTACACAAAGCTGGTTGAGGCATGACCAGGAAGACTCAAAGTTGTGATCACTGCTGATGCTTTGATAAAGCACTGAAAAAAGATCTAAATAATAATGTACATGAGATATTTACAGTATTTTCAATCAATTTGCACAAATTACAACAAAAACATTTTGCTTTGTGATTATGATGTATTATGTGTAGATTGATGATTTGTTTTATATACATTTTGTCAAAAGAACATCAAAATGTGAAAAAAGTGAAGGGGTCTGACTAGTTTCAGAAGGCACTATAAGCACACACTATTCTTCTTAAAAATTGTTTTATAGGCCTACGGTGTGCAAAGGCAGTTGAGTGTCCATCTGTTTGAGTGCTTCATGACACCTGAAAGAATGGACTGAATGAGAGCACCTATATTGATGCCATGTTCTCTACCTTAAAGTTCTTCCCGGGGGGCGATGTTGTGCTTCAATGGTTTTTGGTTTTACCGCTAAGACTTGTAGTGTCCTTAAAATGGCATCAAATTACATGGTTGAAATAAATTGCAGAAGCAATTCTGGTCTAGGAAGAAGATGAGGAACATTGGGGTGAGGTAGTGCATGTGCAAGTAAAAAAGTCTCTGTAAAAATTGTGTTGATAACAAACCTATCTGTCAGTTCCAAACACATTACAGCACTTAGTGCTGAATCTCCATTGACGATACATTGCTGCAATGTAGGTTCAAATCTGACCCATGGCTTTTTATTCAGAACACAGTCAAAACATTCCAGGCTACTAGGTTGCAATGAGAATATGGTAAATCTACAAGTTGCTGCAATTTGAATCATATGTATTCAGATATTTATAAGCTTTGCACACAAACTATTAAACCGTTGCTATTAACTATATATTTATAGTCAACTATATTTTATAGTCATCTTTTAAATATTTATTGTTTACTGCTTGGCTTTGATTTCAGTTTGCCCCATCCTGTAGGCTACCTGTGCAGTTCCGGTGATGCACCTCGCATAGTTTCATATTCCAGTTTTGTATTGAACATGCAGCTTGCCTCTGGCTAGCCAACAAACTCCAATGAATGAAACCTCTATGAAACCTTTAAAGAGACATAAAAGAGAACCAACAACATTGATTTCTGTAAAAAACGGGGGGGGGGGGGAAACCCACTACTTTAAGGATCTAGCTTGCTCCCTCACCACCAGCTGAGGCTATTTTAATAACAAGTAAGGTAAACATACAAAGCCACATACAGTTATTGTTTGACCCGAAGAATCTAGCTGGCTAGCTCCTTTGGTAGTTGCTGTATTGTTAGCCACCTATATATACTGTTAGTTTGAATGGGCTGCTACATTATATGGTTGTCACTGTAGCTACTTACGGGTTGTAGGTTTTCAATTTACACACTCAATAAAATGCAGACTTAATTTTTGCTAATTGTTCTTTGCAGATATTCTCAAGCTCCATCAAGCTGGAAGAGTCATTTGGCAAACATTAATTTGAAACTCTTTCTTAATATTCTCAATTGTATTGAGGTATGGGCTTTGACTGGGCTTCAGGGCTTTGACTGGGCTCCAGGACATTGACCTTTTTGTTTGTATGCTTCTCAAGTTAGGCTTTGGCTGTATGTTTGGCATTGGTGTTACTCCCAGGTGAGATGGGGGTGGCATGTCTCCCCCAATGTTTGTGGAACATACTGAACATCTTTATCTAGCTATGGTACTTATCTTTATTTGTAAGACTATTTGTATGTAATTTGAATTTGATTTGGATTAGTATTGTCTACATCGATAAATATATATTTTTTTACTAGCTATCCAAACATTACCCCACATTACATAGAGCAGAGCGCATTATCTTAGCTCTAGACTCGTCTAATTTTAGCCAGCCAAGATGTATCTCTCTAGTAGCTGGAGTGTAGATTATTTATATTTGATTTGCTCTAATTAATTTCATCCATTTACACTGTTTTGGAGCCAGTGAATCACAGCTTGCTCTAACGTTACCAATTATGATTAATAAGAAATTATCAGTGGAGATTTCTTTGCAAAAATGAAAGCTGCTTAAAACATCATTAAAAAAGTAATATTATGTTACATAGTAAATGTTCTGTACTACAGGAGCAATAATAGATATAGATCTGAACTGCTTAGGGAATGTCCACTGTTTGTCTTACTGTCTTATTTGACTACTTTAGCAGAGTGAGTCTGAATCAAAGGCGGGGGATTGTCAGTGGGATGTGGTACAGTACGGTGTATGGTGAGGTTGGTGATGAAAGGGGTATTATAGCATAGCCCCATAAACCTGTTTAGTGTAATATCTATCATGCCCTCCTTAACTATTAAGACAGTGTTTTTAATCGTCAAGGCATAGAATTTTTTTTGTAAAAGTAAAATAATAGTAAAGACTGTCAGATTTATTTATGGCTGTTTTAACACATACATGTTTTACCAAACAAGAATCAGAGCACTGTCAGTGTTCGACCCCCCCTATTTCACGTGAGCATAAGTATTGGGACATTTGCCTCATGTGCTTTTAATTGATCAGGTGTTTCTTATTGCATTGATTGTTCACTCATTTGCATTATGCTACTCCAGTCTTTTGCATTACGCTACTCCAGTCTTTTGTCGTGTCCCAGATTTTCTGAAACGTGTTGCTGGCATCAAATTTGAAGGGGGCACATATTGTTCAAGTAACAATAACATTTCTCAGTATTAATATGTGATAATTTATCTTGGTACTATTAAGTTTTGAATGATTTGCAGTCAGGTTCTCTTTACATTTTACACATCCCAACTTCTTTGGAAACAGGTTTGTACAGTGCGTCCGGGAAGTATTCACAGCGCTTTACTTTTTCCACATGTTGTTATGTTTCAGCCGTATTCCAAAATTGATTAAATTCATAATTTTCATAACATTTTCTTTAACACTGGCTGAAGCAGCAGTGCATATACACTTTCTGAAAGACAAAACCATAGGGGAACATATGTGTTGCACTTTAGTAAATTGAAGTATGGAGCTGCAGTATGGCTTTCCTTGATACCTGCTAAATTAAAACATCACAAACTACTGCTGGCATAAATAACAATTACCTTATACCTTTCTCCGGAGTAGCAACCTAATACAAAAGAGGACAGTTTACGAGAATGAGGTAGCAGAGAAAGGAGAGTGGAGTGAAATTGATAAGCATGTGATCTTAAAAACTACCACTTCCATAATGATCCTAGTGCAGTGCACCATACACCCCAGCAAGCAGCCAGTGCTGAAATATGATATGCACTTTGAATCCAGAAGGCTAACCATTAGCATCCTGTTCTCTCAGCAGGAGAATCTGCATACAAAAGGATGACTTACAATTGATCTCAATTTATTTTTCTAAGAATGTGCTCTAAAGAACACTAGTGCTCTGAATACTATTTAACTTTAATCAACTTTACATATATTCTTCTTCATACAATGAACTATAACATTCCATATGAGCATCTGTAGGGTCCTGTGAGCTTGAATGAAAGAGACTTGATATCCGCTTTGTCAGGATTACAGCATCAGTTGCACCAACCGATGCTCAAAAGACTGTAGTCAAAATGCCTTTTAGTTTATGTAAGTTAGTATTTTCTTTCAAAGCAAACTTGAGTCAGACAGACTTCATAATGCATTGCTGCAATGAATGTACACAAAAAAGAATGTACGCATTTCGCAGGAGTTTTTTTTGGAAGGTACAACGATATCAAGGGACAAGCTAGCATGAAGTTGAAGGGCAGGGAGGGGATAATCCAGAGAGGTGGTCAGTAGTGATGGGCTGCTCGGCACTCTTACTTGATACTGTTCCGAGCCATTTCGACACTCACCGCATCAGAACAATGTTCTGAAATGTGTACCAAAACACCTCTGGTCACGTGACCCCAGATGTTGAAAGATCACGTGTTGTAGAACAAAAGTTCAATACCAACAACTTTGAATGAGATACGTCACTTTGTTGCACATTAGTAGTTGGTAGTAACATAGACATTTTCTATCATCTATGACATTAACTATTTAAGAATCCGAATCTGTTTTGAGGGTTTTCTGACACTTGCTTCGTCAGAATGTTCCGAAACACTGCCATGGGATATTTAACGAATCCAGTGTGGATTGAGTGTCTAAAACCTGACTGCTTGAAGCTTTGAAATGGGAAGTGGCAATACCAACAACTTTGAGTACATTTTTAATTTGTTGCTAAAGACAAATGTGTGAAATTAATGAGAGATTGTGAGAGTTAGCTGTGTGACAAATGTTTGAAGATAGCCTTGTTGTTAGGAACTCATTTTAAAATGGTTGTTCCAAAGTGCATGTTTCCATAGTTCTCAGGCGCACTCGCCTTGCTTTCAAACATTTGGCTCTATTTAGCAATTGAAGTAGAAACATTGCATTTTAAGTGACTTCAATAGTAACATAGTACGTAGCACTGTGCAAAGCCACTCCGTTTCAAATCTGTAAGGTCTTTAGATTTGCTTTCATTATAAAACAATATTTATTGTTGTTGTTCAAACAATGTCTCATCATACCGATGGAGACTTTCACACTAATCTAAGATGAGGGGGAAAACTATTGGACATACAGGCTTAATTAGAGGCTGCCAGGAGACGAGCGAGAGCACAGGTGAGTGGCATTAGCTGATTAGTACTTAGGTGATTTGGATCTGATGTGAGGGGTGCATTCAAGGGATTGTGTGAATGGGGTGTGTGTTTCCCAGCCTGGCGGGAAGGTCGAGGATAAGTGGTGGAGGCAGAAGTTACAACTGCATGTTGGTTGACAAGCCTTTGCCTGAGGAAATACTGTTTCCAATAGAGTCAGCTATAATTGAACTGTCACATAATGTAGTGCTAATAACAATTAGCCTAATCAATATGTTTGCTGTGACTGCCTGACTGCCAAATGACGTGACCATTTTGAACTGTCAAGAGAAAGAAATTGAAAAAGCTTTCCAGTACTAGCTGCTGAGTACTGTATTTGCCATCAATCAACCACAAAGAAGGTTATTCATATCCTGTTGACATTTAATTAAAGGGTTTAATTGTTGCTTCTATCTTCTATGTTGGACCCATAAGAGTTACATCAGTTTAAGAGCTGCCGCCCTTGGATGAAGACTGAAGGAGTTCACTAATAGTGTTCAATTAAAGGTCTGAAAGCTGCTCCTCTGGGGCTGGTCTAGCCAGAATTGACATGAATTTGAGTCCGTAGCACCATGCTGTTACTTTGAGCAATGGAATCAGGTTGTCTAACTACAGTAATTGCTTTTTATGTGTTATAAAGATTGGGACATACTGTATTAGTAAGAACAACCTTATACAGTTTACCAGAAGGGTATGGTATTGACAATTACTGTTATTAACTTTTAACATTAATATATTATTATTATATTCATTTGTAAACAGATTTGATAGAAAACATGTTAAGCCTTTATTTACATTGTGACCCAGCATTCCTTTGTGACAAAGCTATGTAAATAATAAATACAGATTTAAATGGAATGTTATTTAAGTGAGTATTAGGTCTTGAAACAAAACTAGCACTTCATATTTCTGTCACTTACAATAAAGAAGATGTATGAAATGTGTTTAAAAGTAACATACATTTTTACTCAAAGTTGATAGTTTTGCATGGAATTATGTAGATGATTCAAATGGATCAAAGTGTGTCTATGGAATGTAAGCGCCTCAAGGAACCTAATCATGTATTCATTTTCTGCTCTCCGAATGAAACGCACGTGTATTTCATTGAACGTGTCTGCACCTGAAAAGCTGTAGTTTAGAAAGGGAAAGCTACATCTCATGTGGTTTTAATATAATGAGGGAGAGGTAAGCCCAAACCTACTTTCTCTAAATCAGTTGCAATCACTGATTTGATCTTAGCCTGTATTGAACGGCAGATAGAGGATTTCTGTGATTGTGATTGTGCTTGTGTAGGTTCACAATTAGACATGTGCTTCATCGGGGCCATGTACATGTATTACAGTGTAGGATTTTTTTTTTATCCCCTATTGATTTTGTGTGTTTTGCCCACTGACAAAGACATTATCAGTCTAGAATTTTATTGGTAGGTTTGTTTGAACAGTGAGAGAATAAAAACAGAACAATCCAGAAATAAGTTATACATTGATTTTCATTTTACTCAGTTAAATAGGTATTTGATTCCCTATCAATCAGCAAGATTTTTGTCTCCTATGTGTCTTTTATACAGATAACGGGAGCTTAAAGGGAGTGCTCCTAATCTCAGCTTGTTACCTGTATAAAAGACACCTGTCCACAGTAGCAATCAAGGAACCAGAATACAAACTCTCCAACATGGTCAAGATCAAAGAGTTGTCCGAGGATGTCAGGGACAAGATTGTAGACCTTCACAAGGCAGGAATGGGCTACAAAACCATCGCCAAGCAGCTTGGTGAGAAGTTTACAACAGTTGGTGTGATTATTCGCAAATGGAAGAAACACAAAATAACTGTCAATCTCCCTTGGTCTGGGGCTCCATGCAAGATCTCACCTTCTGGAGTTTCAATGATCATGAGAATGGTGAAAGATCAGCCTAGAACTACATGGAAGGATCTTGTCAATGATCTCAAGGCAGCTGGGACCATAGTCACCAAGAAAACAATTGATAACGCACTACGCCTGAAGGACTGAAATCCTGCATTGTCCACAAGGTCCCCCTGCTCAAGAAGGCACATGCGCAGGCCTGTCTGAAGGTTGCCAATAAACCTCTGAATGATTCAGAGGAGAACTGGGTGAAAATGTTGTGGTCAGATGAGACCAAAATCTAGCTATTTGGCATCAACTCAACTTGCCGTGTTTGGAGGAGGAAGAATGCTGCCTATGAACCCAAGAACAACATACCCACCGTCAAACATGGAGGTGGAAACATTATGCTTCAGGGGTGTTTTTCTGCTAGGGGGACAAGACAACTTCACCGCATCAAAGGGATGATGGATGGGGCCATGTACCGTCAAATCTTGAGTGAGAATCTCCTTCCCTCAGCCAGGGCATTGAACATGGGTCGTGGAAGGGTATTCCAGCAAGACAATGACCCAAAACCCACAGCCAAGGCAACAAAGAAGTGGCTCATAAAAAAGCACATTAAGGTCCTGGAGTGGCCTGGCAGGTATCCAGACCTTAATCCCATAGAAGATTTGTGGAGGGAGTATTAGGTTTGAGTTGCCATCTTTTCGTCCACTGTATATGGTCAATAAGCAGCAGGACTTATCCAGAGCAACTTACAATCTCCTACATTCATCATGAAAATACATCACAAAGGAATGTCCACATTTCATACAATGACTTTTGGAGTACGCAGCTATGGTAGTCACATTCCTTACTTTAAAATGCCAAATCAAGAAAAGCACTAGCATTGTGATTGCCTTCATATGGTAATATTGTTTTAATCCCGTGCACACACACACAGAGAAACATCAACCCACATTAAAACACTTAATAATTGTGTGGCTAAATATGTTGTTAGGATAGCGGCAAGATTGTTTTGTAAATAGCAGGACAGGTATTTGGTATTCAGACTGTAAATTATTATTTTTTTAATACTGAAATGGAACAGAAAGACCTTCCTGCACCTATGAAATGTTTTTATGATTGAGAAGTGCCGTGGAACAAAGTGAGAACTGTATCTGAACCTAGAGCTAAACCAATGCAAAAAAACATGGGCACAATTCAACAACAAATGATTTCAGTGTGAAGATGTGCTGGATGAAAACATGCAGTTCAATTTGTGTTAGGTCAAACAAACAGAGCTTTTTCAATAGCTCTTTTGGTAAACGCTGGGAACTGAATCGCATTGGTAAAAAGAGCCATTAATTAGGCTTCTTGATTTCTCTTAAAATGTTTGTCTCCAAAAATGTATATCGTTTTTCCATGAAAATTGCAAAACAATTAATTTAAGACTGTATATCTGCACTGCATAACCAGGAAATAGTAGGTAAAGCATATTGTTGTGTCCCTCAAGCGTTTTCACAGCAGAGTAATGTCCGGTAAAAATAAAATGCATGTGATCTAAGAGTTAGTAACGATGTAACCTATTTAAATATTTATTTCCTGCATTAATATATTTTTCTAGTCTCCTTTTTTGCCTTTACTTTTGACATTTGCACATTTTTATTGTTCTGGGATTATTTTAACCGATGCGCCATTCAGGGGAAACATTTGTTGGCTCTTTCAGTTGAACAGAACCACAACAACTTGCTCTCTGAAAAAACACACTTATTCATTACTTATACAGCAGTCAGACATAAACATTGTTTTGTTGAGAACATTCATTGCTTTCTTGCAGGCCAATGCAGTCCGTGATTGATTGCATAAGCCCCCTGTCTTTCAGATATCAAGGAGTTGGTTAATAATTTTTTGTTCTAATAAGGGCAAACCACACAAGTCAAAGTGTTTTTTTTAACCACGAAAATAATGGGAATTTAGGGTGGAAGCTTTGGAATAGAAATTGATTGATATTGCAGGAAAGGCATGTGTCCAAATTAATTTGAGTGCAGATCCATTGTCGATTGTTCTGTATAATTAGGGAGTTTGATGTTGCCCACATGTGCACATTGTGTGAAATATTCTGTATCACTACTCCTTTTCTTTTTACAATAGATTTTGTACAGAGCTGATTAGACAATGCAATGTGATCTCTGCTTCTCCTTGGTTAGTTTTTTGTATGATTTTTTTAATCACCCATGCATTTTGGCAGAGCGGCAGAAAATGTACTTAATAACAACAATGCTAAAATAGTACTCTATTAAGCCTGAGAGGTCAGCATTGACTCCAAATTCATGGCCTTTCCACTGAAACAAATGTAGTGAACAAAATTATCCCCTCTTATCTTTCTAAATTACATTATTCTCTTTAATTATATTCAACTCTTCATGTGGTGCGTTATGAGGACTTAAGTTCAAAATCTTGCGCACATCCACTCTTAAAAGACTATGGTTTTAGAACAATGCACCTGACATTTCTCACATTCAAATTATATTTTGGAACCCTTCACAGTCAACTCATTAAGTATTACCTTCCATTATGGAAATGAATGCAAAAAATAAAAACCCAACCAGTAAGGCATATGTTGGGCAAGCTGTGTACTTTCATTTCAACACAATTATCATTCAAGCATAAAACATTTTAAGAGCAGTGCAATATAAAAAGGAAGAAAGAAAGGTGTCAAAAGTATTGGCCGTTTTAATGTTTAAATAAACAAGCAAACTGTTATGAAATCTCTTTTTAGTTGATTTCAATCTCCAGGAATGGTATTGATGCCTTTCACCAGTTTCTGTTTCCCTGAGGTATAGAAATGAGGTTGCACACATGTAAAATCTCTTTGTGATCCATCACATTGGGCAAAACCAATGAGTGGTCTGCTGAAAGGAGACAGAAGGTTGCTGTCCTACACAGATCAGTAAAGGATATGCAAAAATACAACTAACCACAATCAGGGCCACAATGAAAGGTTTTAGAATTCTGGAATAGTAGCAGATTTGCCAAGAAAATGACACGTATATTCACTTCATAAACTATTAGAAAGATGGTGAGTAAAGAATAGAAAAACCAAGGATCACAGTTTCATAACCGCAAAGTAGGGTGTAATATTGAGATTGCCAAGTTTCAAAATCAACTGTTCAATATCACGTCTATGTCAACAAGCTATTTGAAAGGGTTGCATGAAAAACCCACCAATTGTAGTGACTAATCTTGGCCAGGCGTTATTGCACCTACAGTATGAATTATGTGTGGTGGTCAGAAATGTTTTTTCATGTTTTGTGAATTTATTTTGCAACACTGATTACCAAAAAGAGTTGTGACCTTGCATAAAGTGAAAATAAATTAAAATGCAATGATGTGCAAATAATGTATTCCTATATTTAATTGAAAACAGTAAAAAAACTAAATAACAAATGTGGAAACGGAAACATTTTATTGTTGCTGGAGAAATACAGTGGGGAGAACAAGTATTTGATACACTGCCGATTTTGCAGGTTTTGCTACTTACAAAGCATGTAGAGGTCTGTCATTTTTATCATAGGTACACGGAATCTAAAACAAATCCAGAAAATCACATTGTATCATTTTTAAGTAATTAATTTGCATTTTATTGCATGACATAAGTATTTGATACATCAGAAAAGCAGAACTTAATATTCGGTACAGAAACCTTTGTTTGCAATTACAGAGATCATAGGTTTCCGGTAGTTCTTGACCAGGTTTGCACACACTGCAGCAGGGATTTTGGCCCACTCCTCCATACAGACCTTCTCCAGATCCTTCAGGTTTCGGGGCTGTCGCTGGGCCATACGGACTTTCAGCTCCCTCCAAAGATTTTCTATTGGGTTCAGGTCTGGCTTGGACACTCCAGGACCTTGAGATGCTTCTTACGGAGCCATCCTTAATTGCCCTGGCTGTGTGTTTCGGGTCGGTGTCATGCTGGAAGACCCAGCCACGACCCATCTTCAATGCTCTTACTGAGGGAAGGAGGTTGTTGGCCAAGATCTCGCGATACATGGCCCCTTCCATCCTCCCTGCAATGCGGTGCAGTTGTCCTGTCCCCTTTGCAAAAAAACATCCTCAAAGAATAATGTTTCCACCTCCATGCTTCACGGTTAAGATGGTGTTCTTGGGGTTGTACTCATCCTTCTTCTTCCTCCAAAAAGTTTGATTTTTGTCTCATCAGACTAATGACCTTCTCCCGTTCCTTCTCTGGATCATCCAGATGGTCATTGGCAAACTTCAGACGGACCAGGACATGCGCTGGCTTGAGCTTGCGTGCGCTGCAGGATTTGAATCTGCGACGGCGTAATGTGTTACTAAAGGTTTTCTTTGAGATTGTGTTCCCAGCTCTCTTCAGGTCATTGACCAGGTCCTGCCGTGTAGTTCTGAGCTGATCCCTCACCTTCCTCATGATCATTCATGCCCCACAAGGTGAGATCTTGCTTGGAGCCCCAGACCGAGGGTGATTGACCGTCATCTTGAACTTCAATTTTTTTTAATAATTGCGCTAACAGTTGTTGCATTCTCACCAAGCTGCTTGCCTATTATCCTGTAGCCCATCCCAGCCTTGTGCAGGTCTACAATCATATCCCTGATGTCCTTACACAGCTCTCGGGTCTTGGCCATTGTGGAGAGGTTGGAGTCTCTTTGATTGAGTGTGTGAACAGGTGTCTTTTCTGCAGGTAACGAGTTCAAACAGGTCCAGTTAATACAGGTAATGTCACGTCCTGGCTGGGGGCCCCTGGCCATCTTTTGTGCCTCGGGCTCACTGCCAGGACGTGCCATGTAGAGGTGCCTCTAGGCACCTCTATGCTGCTGTTCAGGGCTCGCCAATCAGAGACAGCTGTTGTCAGTTGTCTCTGATTGGGGAGGCTACTTAAGGTTATTGTTTGGCTATGCCTCAGTTCACGGTGGCGTTTTGGTTGTGTTCTAGTTTTACTGTGGATACGCTACATGTTCTTTAAGTAAGTTTGTTCACAGTTTGTTTTATGTTTAGTTATGCGTTTTGCTGCTAGTTGTCAGCCTCTTTGTTTTGTCATGTACAGTTCGTGTTTGTTTATGTTCAAAATAATTTCACTGTTCGACACAATGTACATGTTTGGTTCCAACCTGCACTACGGCCGTGACAGGTAATGAGTGGAGAACAGGAGGGCTTCTTAAAGAAAACCTAACAGGTCGGTGAGACCTGGATTTCTTACAGGTTGGTAGGTGATCAAATGCTTATGTCATGCTATAAAATGCAAATGAATTACTCAAAAATCATACTATGTGATTTTCTGGATTTTTGTTTTAGATTGTGTCTCTCACAGTTGAAGTGTACCTATGATAAAAATGACAGACCTCTACATGCTTTGTAAGTTGGAAAACTTGCAAAATTGTCAGTGTATCAAATACTTTTTCTCCCCACTGTACATGCCCCTTTTCAATTTGATGCCAGCCACTTGTTTTTAAAACGTCGGGAAAGGGGCATGCATACCACTGTGTTGCATCAGTTCTTCTTTTAACAATACCGTGTACGTGTTTGGGAGGAGACCAATTGCTGCAGTATACAAATCTAATCTCTTATGTAATACTTTTCATTTCATAATGTACCAAATGTTTTCAAACGGTGACAGGTCTGGACTGCAGGCAGGCCAGTTTAGGACCCAGACTCTTTTACAACAGAGCCATGCTGTTGTAACACCTTCACAATGTTGTTTGGCATTGCCTTCCCTGAAAAAGATCTGGATGGCAGATTATTTTGCTCCAAAACCGGTATATATTGTATGTGATTGTGCCTTCATCAATGTTCAAGTCTCCCAAATGGACAGTTTGCCTCTGTCCTATTTAAGTGAGATCTGGCCCAGAGTAGGCAGCTTCATTTCTGGATCTCCTTAATATGGTTTATTTGTATGGTACCAGGTTTTCTTGTGGATGCAGCAGCGTACCGTGTTGACAGACAATGGTTTTTGGAAGTGTTCTTAAGCCTATGCAATAATATTTGCGTAAAGAGATTTCTCAGGATTCTGAGTCTTTTAATGATATTATAACCGTAGTGTATGAGATCCCCAAGCTCTTTGCAATTTTAGGTTAAGAAATATTATTCTTAAATTGTTGCACTATTTGCCTGTGCAGTCTTTTCACATGGTGGTGACCCCATCATTACTTCTGAAAGACTCTCTTTTTATACCCAAACATGTTACTGACCTGTTGCCTATTAACATGATTAGTTGTAAGATGTTCCACCAGGTTTCTTTGCATTACACAGCCTTTCCAGTCTTTTGGTGCCTCTGACCCAGTTTTTTGAAATATGTTGCTGGCATAAAAATTTGAGTGGGCATATATTTTTCAAGAAACTATAATTTTTCTCAGTTTCAATGTTTGATATGTTGTCATCATACTTTTTTCTATTGAATTTAGGATTTAATTGCATGCAAATCATTGCGTTCAGTTTTTCTTTACATTTTACACAGTGTCCTAACTGTTTTGGAAACGGGGTTATACTGTTTGCATTTAGCATTACATCAATACTTTTACATTATACTTTTCAATTATATAATATGTTATACGCATGAGTAAATCCACTTCTATCACACTTTCTAAATCAACAAAATGTAAAAGAAATGATGAAAATGATCGAATTTAAGTTATATTTACACTGCAATCTGAAAGGTTTGACTACCGGTATATAAAATATTTCCCCATTGTTGGGGCTTACATAATATGATGTGTATTGCATGATATAAATTCCTAGCTGCCATTATACGGCACACTTCATAGCAAATTCCTTTGCAATAAAGCTGATTCCAGTCACTCACAATACGAAGAGAAATAGAGTTGGAATATAAAACCAAAGTAGTTATACCCAAATGGCTGCTTTTCTCCTTCCCCTGTGCTCCAAATTGTCTGATATCGCTGAGATTAGGTCTTTACAGGAATAAATACCTGCTTTTATCCTTAATTAATTTCTGTTGCTGGTGGCTTATGTTTTGCAAAAGCTCCTAAATACAATCGTAAATTAAAAAGTTCAGTATTATTTAATATTTTACTTATGTTAGAGGCACAGGGAGTTATTGGTCTGGAACGTGAAAACCATGCTGGGATGGTTTAAACAGTCAGTACATTAAATGTACTGACTGTTCCGCAAATTCATTGCTCTGTCATTCAGCAGTGACAATCACCACTGAATGAGCATTGCCTCTCAGATCACCTAGCAACACTTTCTGTATATTCATTTCTAAGTTGATAACATGACACAATAGCCACTTGTGAACTTGGTTCCAGACGTTAATAACAGCTATTGGACAGTACCAAAAGAGATGCTCTACTGTTTGGGTTTCCTCCTGACAGTGTCTACACAATGCCGACTGCTCAATCCCCCATATGCTGAGCATCTTTGTTGCCAGATTTCTAAATAACAAATTATTTTGAAAACTGCAATGATGCATCAAATGTTGTCCTATATACAACGCCATACACCTGATGCTATGGAAGTGGAACATCAAACATATCCTCCAGGATGTTTTGAATTTTATAAGGTTAGTCAGTTGGAACCTCTGTAGGAATACCATTGAGCCCTGGTGACTTCCCAGTCTGAAATGATCTGATAGCCTCCAGAAGTTCCTCTCGTAATTTTCCTTTTTGTGAATTTGTTAATTTTACTTAATTGTTTTCTGGGAAAAAGTCTTTACAGTTCTCCTCGTTGAGGAGGAGAAGCGGAGGCTGCAGAGAATATATTTCTTCAAAATATTTTGTGTGGGATTCCATCCATTGTACATTTTTGGGGAAAAGTGCAATGTGCAGGAAGGAAGTCCAGAGAAGTGCATTAATGTAAAGCATTATGTAGAATTTAAGTTATGAGTTTCAGGTATGGGGCCGAGAGTGTCAATGTCAGTGGGGGTTGTTTGGCCTTGTTGATGAGGCCAGCTGCCGATGGGAAGAAGGTGTTATAGTCACCTATAATAAATTGATAATTTTCTAGTTTTTATTTCAGAATGTTGGTGTGAATTTTGTGGATCATCTTTGTTAGGAGCATTTATCTCTATATCTCTGTAACGTATGCGCTGTGTGAGTAAAGGAAGCAGACGCGAGGATTCCACCGTTCTAGTCTGTCTCAGTACTTGTATTGACAGAACATACAGATTTAGACAATAATTCAAGCAGAAATGAAACAATAAACGGTTCCTTCTCTAAGGAACAAGACTAACACTGCTTACTACTAACAACACAGGGAGTACAAACGTGTCCAACCCAGTCTAAACCCGACACCAACAAACAATAACCAACAAACACCCCTAGTGCCCCAGCTGCTTATAAGGTGATCCTAATTACAAAGGACTTCCAGTGCTCCTTTGTGGCTGCTTGGGAAATCGACCCTCTACAGCGTCTCCGTCGCTCCTGCGATGCCGAGCCTGAACAGCAGGGGGAGCCTCCACCCTCATTGTCACAGAGCCCCCCTCCCCAGGCGCGGCTCCCGCAGCGCCCACCAGAGACCGCCGCGGACGCCCTCGACGATTCGGAGCAGGCCGGTCAGGAAACCGACCATGGAAGTCGGTGACCAGGGAGCGATCAAGGATGTCACGGGCAGCTTCCCAGGACTGCTCCTCAGGGCCGTATCCCTCCCAGTCAACAAGATACTGCAATTGACCCCTGCGCCGGCGGGAGTCCAGCAGAGAGCGCACACGATAAGCCGCTTCGACGTCCAAGGGAGGAGGTGGGGCATCTACCACCAGCCTGAGAAGAGACACGTGGAACGAGTTATGCATGCGGTACGTCGACGGCAGCTGTAGGCCTTACGTCACCTCATTAATCCGACGGATAACCTTGAATGGGCCAATGAAGCGAGGGCAAAGCTTCTTACAAGACTGACGCAACGGCAGATCACGCGTCGACCACCACACCCTATCACCCAACCGGATGGGTGGTGGCACACCGCGCTTCCGGTCCGCCAAGCGCTTCTGACTGCGAATCGCCTGCTGCAAACACGTATGAGCGGCAACCCATACAGCCTCAGCCCGTCGGGACCTCACATGGGCTAGGATGCCAAGGCGCCAATGCGGGCTGATAACCCAAAACGCATTGAAAAGGAGTGAGATGCGTAGGAGTATCGTAAGGAGTTTTGAGCGTACTCCGCCCAGGGAATATAGCCCGCCCAATCCCGAGGTTTATTCATGCAGTATGCCCTCAGAAATCGCCCCCGCCTCCTGATTTTGGCGCTCCACCTGACCGTTTGATTGAGGGTGATATCCCGACATCAAACTCACTCCAACACCCAAACGTTCCATGAAGGCTTTCCAAACCCGCGAGGTGAACTGCGGGCCTCGATCGGTCACAATGTCCTCCGGTAGTCCATAATGCCGAAACACCTGTTGAAACAGTGCTTCTGCAGTCTGTAAGGCGGTAGGTATACCAGGTAGAGGAATCAGACAACAGGATTTGGAGCACCTGTCTACAGCCACCAGTATCGTTGTGCAACCTCGGGACACTGGTAAGTCTGTCAGAAAATCTACAGAAATATGCGACCACGGCCTCTGAGGGATGGGTAACGGTTGCAGCTTACCGTAGGGGAGATGTCTCTGCGTCTTACTTTGAGCGCAGACCGTGCAGGACTGCACATACTCACGCACCTGCTTACTGAGCTCCGGCCACCAATACTTGCGGCTGATGACCTCAATAGTGCGGCTAATACCCGGATGCCCGGACACAGGGGGCGTATGTGCCCAGGAGATGTCTTTCCCTTACTTCAGCAGGAACATACGTGCAATCCTCCGGACACCCTGTGGGCATGTCACAGTGCACCTGTGCCTTTCTGATGTCCTCGTCAATCTCCCAGTGAATAGGAGCCAGCATGGCAGCAGGGGGTAGGATGGTGCTTTCTTCGATTCGGCCCTCTGTGCCTTCATGTTGGCGAGATAGGGCATCCGCCTTCGCATTCTTGGATCCCGGCCTGAAAGACAATATGAAGTCGAAACGAGAAAAGAAAAGAGCCCATCGAGCCTGCCTGGGGTTTAGTCGTTTTGCAGTGCGAAGATACTCCAAATTCCTATGGTCCGTAAGTACTAGGAAGGGATGTTTAGCACCTTCTAACCATTGTCACCACTGCTCCAAGGCTTTCTTAACCACCAGCAACTCACGATCCCCAACATCATAGTTCCTTTCAGCAGATTGCAGCTTGTAAGAGTAGAATGCACAAGGGAACTTCGAGTTCCTACCTTGCCGCTGAGATAACACGGCACCGATGCCGGCCTCGGACGCATCCACTTCCACAACAAACGGTAGCTCCGCATTTGGGTGTTTTAACATTGGTGCGGACGTGAACCATTCCTTCAGGTAAACAAAAGCTTTATCTTCATCTGAACCACATCTTATCTTACCGGTTCCACCCTTGAGGAGAGAGGTAAGTGGGGCTGCGTGGACGCTGAAATTGCGGATGAACAGTCTATAATGGTTAGCGAAGCCTAAAAATCTCTGAAGGGATTTGACATTATGAGGAACCGGCCACTCCCGAACAGCTCTGATCTTTTCATTGTTTAGGGTGATGCCCCCTCGGGTGATGTCATATCCCAAAAACGATATACGCTCCTGTTCAAATAGACACTTCTCTGCCTTGGGGTACAGTTTGTGATCAATCAGCCTCTGCAAGACACTACGTACCTGCTGGACATGACTTTCATACGTGGGCGAATATACCAAAATGTAATCTATATAAACTAGAACGTAGCGGCCAATTATGTCTCGGAACACGTCGTTCACAAAAGCCTGGAAAACAGAAGGTGCATTAGCTAATCCAAACGGCATCACCAAATATTCGTACTGTCCGGTGGGAGTACAGAAAGCCGTCTTCCACTCGTCTCCTTCTCTAATGCGAATTAAGTTGTACGCGCTGCGTAAATCGAATTTGGTAAAAAAACGTGAACCATGCAACTGTTCAATACTGGCCTCGATGAGAGGCAGGGAATATTTGTACTTAACGGTAATGGTGTTCAATCCTCGATAATCAATACACGGTCGAAGACCTCCGTCCTTCTTCTTGATAAAAAATAAACTGGACGATGCTGGCGAGACCGAGTGACGGGTATAATATTTTCCTTTGATCATTTATTTCTCTAGGAAGTTGATCGTTCATTCCGAAGTGTGTTCCGTTTAGCTCCCTGCCTTTTCTTAATCATCTTTGTGTTGAAAATGTTCAAACTTTGCAATGATTTTTCGCGGGCGTTTGGTTTCACTCGTCTGTGCTCACAATCTCTGTACTCTGTGGAAAGTTATTTTTTTTAACCGTCTTGGTTGGTATTTTGAGGGCTGTGTGTAGGAATTCTTTGACTGCATGTTCAGGGTCATCTGCACTTTTTTCCACAATACCTGAGAAAATCAAATGATCCCTCATTTCTCATGATTGCAGATCCAGCAATGTTTCTTTTAGGCTACGAGTTTCAACTAGTACTCTTCACATGCTCGAGCCTATCATTTTGACCGTATATGTGAGGGCTTTGTTTTGTTGTTTTAAAGTCAAGATATCGGCCTGACTAAATTCCAAACTTGCCCGCAAACCATTAACTTCCTCTTGCATTTTTGAATCTCCGCACCCAAGGTAAGTTGATCGCTGCAATCGGTCGACGATTCCTTTTTCCTCTTTTGCGGGTTGTCTTTTAAATTCAGTTTTCGGTTATTTTCGTACTATCAAAATATTATTTTGTACTTCCTTTCTCAACGTCTTGAAGCTACCTACCGAGTGCCGCCATTTTGATCCACAATAGCCTGTGTATGTGTTGTACTGTCCTGTCATTGGGCTCAGTGGGCTCTTCTACTAATGCACATTTAACAAAGAGGCATTTCACCCTAGAGGGTAGTGCATATCTTTTCAGAGAGCATTTTTGTTTTAAAAAGCCCCTGATAATGACAGACCAGCGAATTTAGTTCTGGGTGCAAATTATAAACTGCAATGTTATGTTTTTTTTATTTTAGCTAGATGTTTTCATAGTGGACAATCAGACGCTGCCTAAAACCTGCACCATGACCAGGTTATTATAAAGTATGGACAGTCACAATCTTAAAAAAAAGGACAAAATAAATGTAGTCTTCAATAGAATGTATGTAGCCTAATTACCTTAGAATATTCTAATTGTTGCCCGAATATCATAAAGTCTCTGATTATAAATACTGTGGTAACTTTGAAAGAGCTTTGAGTTGAACAACAAATGTCTGATTCATTTTAAATTTGATTTACAGTAGAACGATCATGTCCAATGTATTTTCTCTGTTAATAAAGAGGCAAGTCTCCTTCCTAAGTTTCCAGCTTTGATTAGATATGTGCTTTCAAAACTTAATGTAGCCTATGGATTTAAATCCTCAGGCAACAAAATACACTTGTGATATCCTAATAGTATTCATAGGAGCAAATTCCAATATTTTTCATAGTCACAAATTTCATGTGTGTTCTTTACGGCCACTGCCTTGGGAAATGGCCCAGATTTGAAAGTGGCAATTTGCTTGACAAACGTCATGCAAAAGATATGGTCAGGAGGGGTTTTTATTGAATTAATTGAATTTAATAGTCAAATGTGGGGTGAGTGAGCCTAACATCTTAGAAAGATAAGGTGCTCTTTACACCAGTTGGTTCGACTAGAAAGTGCAGATATCTATTAAGACAGGGGCTAATTAAAGGGACAGAGGTCCATCTAAAAAGGCAGATGGTCTTTGCACTAAATCCCATAGTTATTAAAACAATCATGATTATCAAGAACAGCTGTGCAATCCATAAGTAGAGATTCACCAAATCAGTTTTAAAATGCCACCCCATCTGCTGACGCAATGTACTATAATTTTAAGAATTTTGCTAATGTGAAAAGTGATAAAATCAGCACATTGTGATTCATTATAATAATCAAGCATTTTCACATTACATATTGTAATGATGCTGCAGAAGAACTGGAGGAGTTGCTTTAACCTGAGCAGAGTTGCTTGAACATCAGCATATTAAGCTGCAGTGCCTCACAAGCACTATTCAGGGCACCTTTGTCATGTGGGCTAGAGATGGTTGTCCTTCTACCATCTCTGCAGAGAAACTCTGAAGCTCTGTTGGAGCGCCATTGGGTTCTTGCAGAGCTATAGACAGAAAGAGTTGTGTCAACTCCGTTGACTCCAATGGGAATGTCTTTTTTTTTTTTTTTTTTTAAATGGCCACAAAAGATGGCCAAATAGTTCCAAACAAAGCAGCTGCTTCGTTGAGAAACAGCGTATGATGAAACTGTTCGAAGGTAAGAATTGTTTTCGCACAATGTATAACCTTTTGTTCCTTTCCGATCTGATCGAAGTTGAATGACGGTAGCAAAATAGTTAAACATTGTAGCTTTTTTCTGCCATCTAATACATTTAACGTTAGCTTAAAGTAAGTCGATTGTATGCTAGCTAGCAATGATTAGCAAAGTATTGGGTTCTATTCGTCAATTTTAACTCTCCAGCTGGATGCGATTATACACAATGTCATGGAACCAACGAAGACCAGAGTACCAAATGATTCATCTAATTGTAAATGTTTAATGAGCAAACCGATTTAGAGACCTTCATATACTGATCAATCTAACACAAGGCTTCCGTTTAAAACACAATATTGTTTTCATTACCTCGCATAGCTTTTTATTGTTAGGGTCCTTTGAAATACTGAAGTGTCTCTTGTTGACTTTTAATAGCCACTTTCTTTTCTCACTGTCAGTTGGGAAGCCATACATTCTGACTCCCTTTTCGGAGCGTGCTGTACACCCCCATGCATTACACCCAACCATAGAATGCAGTCAGATGTTTTAATGAAACTCATTACTTGTTTGCAAGTTGCATGTAATGACAACATTTAAAAAGGTTGAACAGATTACTAAATCAGAGTACAACTTTCATATTGGAGATGAGAGAAATATGATTCAAAGTCTGGAAACAATTTCTATGCTCTAGAATACTTGGCTTGCTAGTCATGTCCTATGTAAGCTAACTAGCAAGCCAACTAATTTCATATTTTAGTTAGTTTACTGTAATTCATGATTTATAGAGGTCCTAAAAGTCAGACTACATTTTTAGCTACTGATACGAATATTCTTTAGTTAAGTAGTTACCAAAAAACCTTTTGTGGAACTCTGTAATCGTTTCGGTTTGTTTTTACTGTTCATTTGAATTGCCCACTCGGCTCTGTTTTGGAACTATTTCGAGATGCATGAACCACGTGACCACAGTTTTCCTACCCTCAGTTGACGCAACTCTTTCTCTCTAAGGCTCTGGGTTCTTGGTAACAACTCTGACAAGGCTCTTTTTGGCCTGCCTGCCAGCTCCAGGTTGAGTATTTATTTTCAGACCTCTTCCATACCACAATGACAGAAACCACTGTGCTCCAGGGAACTTTCAATCGGTCATCAAGTTGTTATAACTATCCCCAGATCTATTTTGACACAACAATATCTCGGAAGTCAACAGAGTTTTCTTTGAACTTCATGGCTTAGTTGTGCTCTGATATTCATTGTAATGTGTGGGAACCTAAAGACAAACATGTACCTTTTGAAATTCAAGTTAATTTTGAATGTTCTAAAGACCCCTCAAGGATTATAAAAGAACAAGTATGTTCCTCAGTATGACTGGACTCAATTTGAAGTTCACTTATTATGGGGAATTGTATGTATATAGATGCAAAAACAATCAATGTAATCAGCTAAAAATAGCATTTGTCTATAGCACAGCAGGCACAGTATATCATTAAAAACATTACTGACTAGCAATATTTTGGTAACTTTCAAGGTTCAACTGGAATATTATGAGGCATCTAGTGGCTTTTGGGGGATTTGAAATGCAGGTGCAGGTACTTTGTGTACTGTGTGAAATAAAACAAATGTAAAACATATGAAATACATTACATGAAAATGTAAAGACTATTGAATGGGGGAAAAGAAAATATTTACTACACTACTCGAAAAAATAAAGGGAACACGTAACTCTCACAGCAACACCAAGTCAGTTAAACGTCAAAGATATAAATCTGTCCGGTTGGGAAGCTTACACAATTGTGAATGAATGTGACATGTTTGTGTGCAAATGAAAGTGACAACAGGTATACTGGAGAGGCAACAACCAAAATGTCTGTAACAGACTCCTTGAGGGTGGCATGAGGGCCTCTAATGAGACCTGTGCTTTCAGCACAGCCACATGCAGCTCAATTGGTATTTGCCAGAGTGCCACAGAATTGGCAGGTCTGCACTGGCGCCACGCTTTCTTCACAGATAAGAGCAAGTTCACACTGCGCACATTGTTTTGAACCATAATATAGTCTGCCCATTAGAAACCTGTTGATAGTCAGCAAACATAAAAACATTTTGAATGATATGAGTATAAATAAATGTTACTATAATTTGCAACATTTTATAACACTTACAGGGTTGATATTCGAGAGAAACCATCACCTAGAAAAACTGCCAAGGCTGCAATTGAGGTTTTAGAAAAAGCTATTAGAAGTATGTGGATGTAAAGGCCTGCCTTTACATGAATTCAGATGCTCATGTGTCCATTGTAGGCGCTTTTGTCAGTGGACAGGGGTCAGCATGGGCACCCTGATTGGTCTGAGGCTACGCTGTCCCATACCCAACAAACTGTGATGCAATGTGTGTTCTGACACCTTTTTATCAGAACCAGCATGAACCTTTTCAGCAATTTGAGCTACTGTAGCTCTGTTTGTTGAATCAAACCACACGGGCCAGCCTTCGATCTCCATGTGCATCAATGAGTCTTGGCTTGGTTGCCGGTTCACCACTTTTCCTTCCTTGGACCCCTTTTGATAGGTACTGACCATTGCAGACCGAGAACCCCCCACAAGAGCTGCAGTTTTGTAGATGCTCTGACCCATCCGTCTAGCCATCACAATTTGGCCCTCTAGCTGAAATTCAAAACCATAAACAATTTCGCCCTCAGATCCTTATGCTGGCCCATTTTTCCTGCTTCTAACATATCAACTTTAAGGACAACATTTTCAAATGCTGCCTAACGGGCAACTGGTGCCATGATGACGATATTATCAGTGTTATTCACTTCACCTGACATCGGTCATGTTATGACTAATCGGTGTATACATTCTTTTATATATTTTATTTTCAAAATGTATTTAAATGTTTGGTGTTTCTTTGGAAACATAAAACATTAATGATCAATAAGAAAATTGAATGAAAACTCAAAGAAAGAATTCCCATTTATGCTCTCTTATGTAGAGTAGATGTAAATTCCAACATCGTAGTTCTGAATGATGTGGGTCTTCCACTTGGCCATCACATTCAGCAGCGTCTGTTATGCATCACCTGTCATTTGGAAATGAAGTGAGTGGAAGGCTGTTCCATCCTAAGTTGAACGTGCCTTGGGAAGATGCTTTTATGTTGATCTGGGTGTCATCTAGTCCAGCAAACTATTTTGAAACCCATTGAAGCCTAAAGTACCTTTGCTTTTATGTAATTTAGCGGACACATCTCCAAAGAGGCATACAGAAACTATTGCATACTTTCTTATACTAGCCCCCCAAGGGAATTTAATCAATCAAATGTATTTACAAAGCAGCAGATGTCACAAAGGGCTTTTACAAAACACCCAACCTGAAAGCCCAAAGAGAAAACAACAACAGTCTTGAAGCACAGTGGCTAGGAAAATCTCCCTAAGGGGGCCATCATTTAGGAAGAGACCTCCAGAGGAACCAAGCACGGAGGAGTGACCAGTCTTCTTCCGGCTGTGCCGGTTTAACATTTTAAGAGTACAAGAAAGAATTGAACATAACCCTTACATTGGAAGTGCAATACTAAAATGCGTTACATGGTACAGATGAATCCCTCTGGACATACACCTGCTGTCTGGTAATGTCCGGAAAGTGTATGATACCGTTACGTTAATGGAAGGGACCTGAAAAGGTTTGTTTTTCTTTATGGGTTTCACAAGGAGGTGGACAAAATAACAGAAATACCTAAGTGTATATATATAATGTCTGATCACCAGTCCGAGATCTGAAGCTGAAGCTTAATTGCGATATGCGTGAGAACAATCATCTAAAACAGAAGTGTAAGTCCGCCTTAGGTTTTAGGCGTGGCCTAGTCAAAGTCCTGACTTGAACCCCATCGAGATGCTGAGGTAGGACGTTAGATGAGCAGTTCATGCTGGAAAACCATAGAATTTTACAGAATTACCTTGATTTTCCCATTTATCTTATTCTGTGAAAATATTTCAACAATGGTTTGAGTTACTTATGATAAAAAAAGGTTTACTTTATATGGATTATTTCCTTCGCATTGGCTTGCTCAAATTATATGACGTACGGTAAGTGATTTAACTAAATATATGCTAGAGAATGGTTGTATCAATTTACAGTGGAAAAACAAAAGAAGAATCCTTCATTTAGAATTGTAACACTTTACAATGTACTTTTTTATCTTTAATTCACACATTAAAATATACATTTATCCATTCAATAGGCAATGCATGTCAAGCAGTTACCCTATTTCACCATTTGGCATTACATATGCACGCTTGTTGTTTTGCCTAAATCTTCAATTATATTCAAGCAAACAACCATATTTATACTGTACATTTCACATTTTTGTGAAAAATTACAACAAAAAAATTATAAATGCCTTCAGGACTAATTGTAGGTTAGAACATTACAACAAATATGGTGAGAAATGCACTGAGAGCTGGGTTTACCCAAAGAATGGAAATTATTGGGGAAAAATAGAAACAGGTCTTCAACATAGCATTTAAACAACCTTTAATTTACTATATTCATGGCAACAGCAAATACTTCATTTATCTCTTAGTAACCTCTGTCCAGGAGAAATATTTAGAATGGAAGTCTGGAACGTTATGACATGAATCATTGTCAAAGAGAAATTTAGGGACATTTTAAACTGACTATATAAGTACAAAACAATATATATATATTTTTGTTATAATGTACAGCATTAATAATAATCCTGTAAAAAGTAGTGCAAATCAGTAAGCAACAAAGTACTTCTTGCGCTACTGAGCCTCCGGTACATGTTGACAACCTAAATGTCAATGTACACAGAATATACAATTGGAAAGTTCCCAAAGACTTTGGTAGCCTCTATAGAATGAACATTTTAAGTCTATGTAGAACCCTTCTGGGTTCCATGTCGGGTTCTCCCATCACACGTTCAGGGTTCATTTGCATTACTAGTTGCGCTTCCTTCAAAAATTGCAAGAAATGACCGGACATCCTGGTATTCCCTTTGCAAATGAAAGTGCCATTTAATAGCTTGAGATCACCGCAAATAGAGCTGTAGTTGTATATTAAAGAAAGTCTTGAGGAGTACAGTGGAAGGTTGTGGCAAATTATTTTATTTATAGTTTCTAAAATCATTCTACTCCATTAGCTAACACTTCATCTAACTGGGTGTGCTTTTTCTCCACAATTAGCCCATACAATATACTGTGACAGTTGTGTAACTGGCCATCATGTTTATTTTGTTATCAGAATACCCCAGTAGCAAAGCTGTAATAACTATTTTCATGACTAAATGCATTGATGTCCGTCCACAGAGAACATGATCTGATTTCATAAACCATGCCATTTGTCATGGGATTCAGTGCTTGAAAGTCTCCAAGGAAAATGTGCCATTTATGCAACATAAAACCGTCTGCATACTTAAGTGCATTTAAGAATGTGGATTCAGAGTTGACCAGAATAACTCTGCACAGACACAGTACTCATAAATAGGTAACATGCACTTCGGCTCAGTTGCTGCCTACACATACTGTAAATCTATCATGGACATCGTGAAATATTCAGCAAATTGGAAAGTTATGAGGGTATCCATCAAAATCACATACACCGGATATTGCAGTGTGTTAATGGTGAAATTGGAGGCTCAAAATTCACATGGTTGCAGTTATATATAGAAGGGTATCCCTGGGTGTTTTTTTTCAGGGGGAAATCAAGATGTCAAATTGTTAGTAGAGATAGATCTTTTGACGGATGAAGATATTGGTTAAAGTTTTTCCATCAGTTCTTTTTATAATTTCAGTAAATAACAGCAGGTCATACAGAAATTAAAGACACTGCATATGGGAACAAGCATATTAGCAATAATATATTTCTGCACCTAATTTTTACATACTCTCTTGCTAGTACATTAACCAAGGGTGCATCGTTCAAAATTGGCAACATTTCTTCCAGAAAATATGAGCAAAGAAAATCTTGAGTTTAAATTAATTAAAATATCCCTTAAGATTACAGGTTGGCCTATTATATGAAATGCAGTTGGTTGGTGGATCAAAATGTTATAGCATTTTGACATTTGAGAAACACTAACATTTGTCAATTACATCTAGTGTTCTTTAACCCTTAAAGGTCACACTTGCTAATGCTTTCTAACGGGACAAATTGATATTCCTGAATTTCAATTCTGTTAGTGTTATATTGTCATGATAACGTGCTCCCTTAATTTGTTTGAGCAGTGTAGTATAAGACCGTCACCATTATTGACTCTTCTGTTCCAAAATCACATTACTTTTGACCTAAAAGCCTATTGGAATGCTGCTGGTGGGAATTATTGGATAATTCATATTGGGTTTCATAGGGACAGGGATTAAGTCTGTTTTACAAACAATTCTAAGCCTAGATGAAAGGCTGTCATGAATGTGCCTCTTTAACACGAAGGCTGAGTAGTGTAAGTAATGGTTCTCCCTAGAGTGTTGATGCTGATCCTTCATGCCATCTTAGTTAGTAACTCTTTTGTATTAAAGTGTATTAATGTTTCCTTTTATACAATGTTTGCTGTAATACAAGCATAAATGACCAAAAGACACAGCAACGTTTCTCAAAAAGTGCTCCTGAAGTATTGCCAATTGAAATGTTTTTTGCTGGTCCATCAGTCAGTTTGCTATGAAATGTAGTCTCCTCTTTAGACATTAGGACGGTACCATCGCTCTCATTTTCCTGAGAAAATAGCTAATAGTATTCCTGTCTTGTTTGGTAAGGGAAAGAGAGGAGGCAAGTTGTGTCATTGTTTGAAAATCGTTCTTGTAAATGGTTGAGGCAGGATTCCATTTTAAGACATCAAGCAATCCACCACAAACCAATTACTACAATAGATTACTGGATCAATATTCTTGTTTGCGATGTAGAAGAGAAGTGAGAAGCGCCGGTTTGTTTCCCGATGTATGGTGGTGATATAGCGTTGTGAGAAGTGGCAGTTTGTTTCCAGATGTGTGGTGGTGGTGTAGTGATGTGAAAAGTGGCAGTTTGTTTCCAGATGTGTGGTGGTGATGTAATGATGTATATCATTAAACCATAATGATGCCTGTAGGTAATGATGCCTACAGTGCCTGTAGGTAGACCTTGTCAAACTTTTTTTCAGCACTGTGCTTGCTCTGATAATATACTTTACATCTTCCTTTAGCATGGACACATTTTGCTTTGACACATTTGGTTTGAATCCTTTGAGGCAAAACAAGTAAGAAACACAAGATATTAGAAGGCAACCCAAAAACAAAAAAATATATGAAAACACAGCAGCTCATTCACTGGCCTCCAAGGCTTTAAAGAGTTTGTGAAAGGTATATGTGATCTGGTCATGGTCCCTGAGACCTAGTGGAAGATTTAAGTACAGCTGAATGAAAACATCTTTAGAAATTCACACATAGCCCAAGAGCATAGGACAGTCTGTAAATGTGTTTGTATTGTGTGTCAACATTTGTTGTGGATCAGTTTCCAATTTCTGATACACGTTTTTGGGATGTTAGATTTCCTTCAACTTGATGACATCGCGATTAATGGGGAATGGTGATTGTCATTAGCTTCCAGAACTCTCTGCCTGAGGGTAAAGGCTGATATAACGACACTCAAGCAACACCTCACAAGTAGCGGAAAAGCAGTGACTTGATCGAGCAGCAGGCTATTGCAGGTATTATTTAGCACCTCAGGTTATTTTGTTCGGAGTAACATAACGTGTACAGCACAAAATGCCAACCCTTCAAAAGTGGGTTCAACCTGCAAATGTGTTAATTTAGCAGATGCTTTTATCCTAACTAAACTACATGTCCAAGTGTTCAAATCTAAGTAAGCAATAAAGTATTGTTTGGACAATTGAACTGCAAAATACTATAATTGTGTGACACTGAATCACAATACCTAGCTGTACATACCAACAAAGTATTGATATAAATTTGCATTTTTGCAATAGTAAAACAATGATAACATGATTGTTGATAGTCATCTCATTACCTGTAATGCATATTGAAATCAAGCAACAGCCAGTAGCATATCACCATCCATTCTGCTGATGTCTTACCTCTGAAGTAAGGGACATCTCAAGGACGGGTCCCTGAATGGGAGATCAGATTCTACTCCAAGGGATGTTGATGGTCACTAAATAACCCACTGATGGTAAGATTATGTGTTAACCTCAGTTGGCGTGGCTGAATACCATACCATCGTAATGCATCATCAGCTTCCAACTGGCTCATTAATCCCAGTAACAATTATCTAGAGTGACAGCTAACCAGCATGTGCACCCTTCAAACGGTCAAAACCAATTGTAAAGGATTAAAAATACTAAATGTATACAATCATTAAGGAAGGTATCATAAGTTGTTATTGGAAAGAGCATCAACTGACTAAAATGTAAGTGCCAATTGGTCCTGACCCACCCCCCATCTGCGTTCATCCTTTTTGTCAGAGTGAAATGGAACAAACAAACTTTGCCCTTTTTCAATTGAGATTCAAAAGGTGTTATCTCCAATGTGTCGGTGGATGCAGAGGGCGATTCGTTCATTGCGGACGGCTGTTTTTTCATTCAGCGCAAACCAGCTGTATCTGACTCCGCGCTGACCTTTTTCCGTTACACTTTCAGCATTCCCTTAGATTATATTAAATGTTTCTGTTTTCCATAGCATCGGATAAGTGCTTCCGAATAGAGGTTTTGAATTGACAGCATCTCTGCAATGAGACACCCCCCATTTTCAGCAGCCATCCAGGGATTGCATAAGTCAGTGGGCCTCACAAGTCAAAGCGATGTCATTTGTATGCAAATGTAGTCACAGCAGCAGACTAGGAGATAGCAGTATGAAATATTTATATCAGCCATATTATGATGAATATGTACAACTGCCAATGAGAGAAATCACAAAACAAGCAAATGACACACAGGGGTAAAAGCATTAAAGATGCTTTAAATGCACCAATATCATGTTTATATATTCACCATTTGTTTTACACCAAGAAATTTGATATGACACTTGCAATGTACCATTTTGGCATTAGTGCCATAAAAGCATTTGGATGAATTTAGTTGCAGTTTGAATACGTTCAAAATTGTTGTAAGACTAAAGAGCATAGTCATTCCCACTACATATTAATCAGAAAGCCAGTAGATTTCATTTTGCATAATTTAATGCCTGATGCTGGCAATCCTTTAGACTGGTTTAAGTAAATGGGTTCAGTGGGCCATCTCGCTCTTAGACAACATCTGAGAATGTCTGGGCAGAAGGCTTTTAAGAAGGGTTTGATATCACTGCAGCATACTGCATCTTTCTCCAGTCTTTCAAACAGTCTACTGAGCTGTTGTAGATGCACTTCAAACTGCATTTATTGGGTAAAACCATCATTTTTACATAGAGGAATTCCAGACATCAAAGCAGGCTCTTTTTTCTCACCTCTGCTAAAATGAGGCTACAGGTGGCAGTCCCTTACGTACTCATGCTGTAAGCAATTGTCAGCATTCAGTTTGTCGTCAAAAAATACTTTCGACAACGTGTTTGTTAAATTAAGGTGTTGTGAATGGTTTTAACACGTTTTAAGATCCAGTAAGAAATCACTTCAACATACCCAGGAAAACGAGCTTCCATAAAAAGTGTCAGGACATTTCTTCTTGCTTCTATCATAGTGATGGATTTACAACAGGTGTTTGTACAAATGTTGCTGTCTGCCAGTATGAAATCTAATTTCGTTTTTGCATGATGTGTAAAGACTTTTTATATTGCCCTAATCATCCATCAGCATACATTTTTATGGACATGCAAAGTTTCAATAACAGGTGAACATAACCAATGCATCAAGAGCTACCTCTTGTTTTTTGTTGCGTTTGCTTAATGAGTGTCATGGAAAATACTTCATTTCGCAACTCAAAAGGATGCAAGAACTTCTGAGGTTTTCATCAAATAGACTTGATGAAGCCGGAACAGTTTCTGCAGAAAAGACAAATGTACAACTTTCAAACAAACATTTATACCATGTCTTGTCTCGTGTCCCATTCAACAGACCCTCCCACTTCTGACACGCTCTAGGCGGTCCATCCTCCTTGATTTACTAATTACCTCCTGCCCCTAAACACTTAGTGGTAACGTGTCATGGTGGGTGTTTGGGACCTAATGCAATTCATGAGCCCCCCTGACCTCAAAAGATCCCAGAGGCCTAGGAAGAGGTACAACATGCAGATAAGATAGCAATTAGCTGCATTCCCAGAAAACAGATCCAGAGTTTGACCAGAGAGTATATATGAGTATATGACAGCTTATTGATTATTAGAAGTGTTACTTCTATAATACTATGGTTACTTAATTGATTCCTTAGTGAATTCATTATCTGGATATGTGAAACACAGAAATTCCCCTACATGAGCCATATGATTTGCTACTGTAAATGCTTGACCACTGATAGCACTATCACTGTTAACCGTGTCCAATGCCCAACTCAAATTAATTGAATGAACGACTGGTCAGTTTGAAAAATTACATTGCAAATTGAATGAACAACCAGCTGGATTGGGTAGCAGCCCTAGTTTTGTGTTAGAAGTATTTATTTTGAAATATAACATTGACTAGCTGACTGCCAGTACCCATAGCAACTTGAATGAATCAAATCTATTCAGTTTGAACAATAATTTTAATGAAAAGTTCAGTCTTTGTCTTAATATAATGTTGTGAATTGTATATTGAAGTACAGCGGGTGAATAATGTGAAACGACACAAGGAAAAAGTATTGAACACAAGAAGAAAGGGAGATGCAAAAAAGGCATGGAAAGCCAAGACAACAGCGGAAATCTATCAGTAATTAAAAAGCAATCCATCCCCTTGTCAGTGCAAATTAATATCAGCTGGTTCAGTCCCAACATATGGCCTACATTAAGGTCTCATTGCCAAGGTGTCACACAAGACACTCATTATGGGTAAAAGCAAGGAGCTGTCTCAAGACCTTCGCAACCTAATTGTTGCAACACATAACAGTGGCATTGGTTACAGGCGCATTTCTAAGCTTCTGACTGTTCCAGTAAACACTGTTGTTTACTAACACGGCCATAATACGGAAGTGGAAAGACAATCATTTCACCATAATTTGCCTTGACCAGATGCACCTGGGTTGACCCAGGTGCTCCTGTGTATTTTCACAGAAGAGTGAAAAGAATAATCAGAAGAGTTCTCCAAGAGCCAAGGACCACTTGTAGAGAGCTTCAAAAAGACCTGGAATTAGCAGGTACTGTTGTCTCAAAGAAAACGGTAAGTAATGCACTCTACCGCCATGGCCTCTATGCACGCTCACCACGCAAGACTCCATTGCTGAAAAAAGGCTTGTTAAAGCTTGTTTAAAGTTTGCTGCACACCATTTGGAAAAGCGAGTGAAATACTAGGAGATTAGTGTGGTCAGATGAGAGCAAAATGTAACTGTTTGGATTCCATAATACACACCATGTTTGTAGGGCAAATGGCACTGCACAGCAACATAAAAACATCATACCAACCGTGCAGTTTGGAGGTGGGAACATTGTGGTGTGGGGCTGCTTTTCAGCAAATGGTACTAGCAAACTTCACATAACTGAAGGAAGGATGAATGGGCAAATTTACAGAGACATTCTTGACACATCTGCTGCCATCTACCAGGATGATGAAGATGAAACGAGGGTGGACATTTCAGCAAGACAATGATCCCAAACACACATCCAAGGAAACTCTCAAATGGTTTCAAAGAAATAATATAAAGCTGCTAGAATGGCCCAGCTACTCACCTGACTAAAATCCCATTGAAAATGTATGGAAATAACTGAAGATCAAGATTCATAGAAGAGGTCCACTGAACCATCAAGATTTGAAGACTGTGTGGAAGAATGCGCCAAAATCACACCAGAGCAATGCATGTGACTAGTTTCTCCATACAGGAGGTGTCTTGAAGCCGTCATTACCAACAAAGGCTTTTGTACAAAGTATTAAATGAATATCAGTAAGCGTGTTCAATAATTTTTCCTGTGCCATTTCACATTATTACACAATGTAATTTCTAAGCTTATTTGTATTGATTTGTTATATGTATTGATTACGTGGGTGGTTACCAACATCTGGTGAAAACTTCATGTCTATAGCATTTTTGGAAGTATATTTAGAGAGAAAAATTGTGACGTGTTCAATCACCCGCTGTATGTGTTGAAACAATTTTTTGCTGTGCTGATCTATGGCCTGCGGCAATCACCTTGTAACTAAAATACAGCTACCATAAAAAAATTACTTCCCATGTGTTCTAAGGTACAACTGCTTCAACCTATCATAAAGTCCTACACATGTTTTGTAACAGTCTGTCAACACTGATGGCCAACAATGTAATGGGCCATTTGAATGCCAGACAAATCTTTCTGTGGTTATTTATGTGAACAGTTGATCTCAGGCAGCAAGCTAGTTGGGAAACTGTACTGTAACTTTCTCACCTGAGAACAACCCAACTACAGAAAAATGTTGAAGGTCAATGTTTGGCAGAACTGAAAGTAGTGACCTTCTTAGGCAAACATGAAACTCTAATGATGTGAATTGGAAGAACAGGAGCCGGACAGTGTAATTCTCTGCAGTGTTGTAGATTGCACTTCCAGTAAAAAATAAATAATTATATGTAAATTATACAGAGGAAGCATCAACTGTGCATAGCGCCTTTTGAAAGTACCTAAATGGTTTTTTTTGTATTCATTTTTTGTTATTGATAAAAAAAAAAAAAAAACAGCACACACTTTTGATGTTTGAAGGGTTTTGGATAAACAGTATTTTCTGGTTATGAGTTCTTTGGTCTGTTTTCATCAAAGAGCGGATGTCCTCTCTGCAAGTAACATCAATTGCCATACATCTTATTGTGAAAAGAAAAGCGCTAAGAGAATGTGAAGGTGAGGCTTGCTGTTTTTATGGTGTGTACTGAGAGCTACAAAGCAGGCTTGCCAGTGTTGATTTTTCAGTGTTACATGTTTTGTCTTGACTCAATTACTTGTTGTCAATGAGTAAGAACTGTCCAGCTATGCTCAAAAGACGGAACAATTACCGTTCATTACATTACCCAACATCTCGAAATGACGATGTATTAAAGAAAAGAAAAGGCACCCTGTGAAAATACCTACACCTACCACAGGTGCATTGTGATACTAGTGTAAAGGTGTACGGTAGACCTATGAATTGTGATACTAGTGTAAAAGTGTGGAGAGAATGCATCAGGTGCATTATCATGCTGCTTTGAAGCATACAGACAATACATCATGTGCATCGTAATGCTAGTATAAATGTTTATGTATAGATACATTCTTTGTATTTATTGTGATGCTAATGTAAACATGTACAGAGAAGACATAATATGCATTGTGAGGCAAGTGTAAACCTGTAAAGAGAATATTTCATATGCATTTTCAGGCTAGTGTAAAACTGTACAGAGACTACATAATATGCAATGTGAGGCTAATGTAAAACTGTACAGAGAATACATAATATGCATTGTGAGGCTAGTGTAAACGTGTACAGAGAATACGGTATATGCATTGTGAGGCTACTGTAAACGTGTACAGAGAATACGGTATATGCATTGTGAGGCTAGTGTAAACGTGTACAGAGAATACCTAATAAGTATTATGAGGCTACTGTAAACCTGTACAGAGTATGCATTGTGCATTGTGAGATTAGTGTAAAGCAGGGGCAATCAACTTATACCCTATGAGGTTTGGAGCCTGATGGTTTTCTGTTTTACCTCATCATAAATTGTATCCCAGGTTTAAGTAAGACTCTAATTAAGGGGTTGCAATAAAAAAAAATGGAGTGGAACTGGCTTCGAGGTCCAGAGTTGAATACCACTGGTGTAAAGATAAAATTCTGCACAGAATTTAGATTTGATCCCAGTGAATAACAACACACTTGACACCTGTGTTTTGTAAGGAAGGATTAAAAGAATATAAACACTCTTGTTACCTGAGGGAATGTCAATTTCATGCCACCAGAATAGTTATGATCCCTGCAAATAGTATTACAAACCATGCCCCACTGAGCAACAAACATGTGAAAATTGGTTGATTTCCAACCTTTATCAAGATTATAAAAAAGCGGTAAAGTGGTTAATTACCCAACATTTATTAATAATATACAACTCTAACACCCGTGCTGTTTTTCCATACAGAACAGACTTGTTAGTGGAGAACATGAAACTAATACACAAAGATCCTTGCCCAGCTTGATATTGCTACACTCACTTATATAATTTGAAACTCTAGCATCAAGTCCCAGCAGGCTCCAATGAGTCCTGATTGCTGCGGTGCCTGGGTATGGCGATATCCCCTGATATCCCATGCTACCACAACCTCAGCAGGCTTCATTTATATTTTATAAAGGGAGGTAGCTTACAAAAGAGAACGTATTACTCTGTGGGAATCAGACTGTCCTCAACACAGAGCAAATGCATCATTCCTTTCATTTTTCACCCAATCATTAGAGGCAACCTTTTGTCTCCTTGCTGAGAGGTTTTCAGAAGGCCACTGTAGGCTATTTAAGTCATTTTTTACCAATAATTGAATGAGGAAAATGGCATATTACAAATGTAATAAACCCATATTTTAATGACATTTGCATAGACTTAAATAATCCACACAAAAGCATTACAAAATGTACAAAACCTACTAGTTTACCATTTTACACAGATTCTTTGCTGAACATTTGTGACTTTTTAGGTTTAGTTTTGTTCAGGATCACTTGGTTTCCCACTACAGCCTTTTTATAAGTAAATGTAACATTGGATGTCAAAATTTGCTCCCACCCTTTGCCTGTTTAAAGATACCTTCAGGCAACAACCTTTCTCCGGTTTTTGGCACTGAGCTAGGCACAATCACATACTGGTTTAGTTACTATGTAGTGTCTTGGGGAATCTGTCCATTCATTAAAGGACAGTTAAAGCTATTGGGACCTAGAATATAATTCTGAACTATAGGGTTAGAATTTATGAATTATTTTTCCTAACCCAGATGACTTTCTCACCCTGCAAGGTAGATGGGTTCCTTGAATCAATAAAATGGGTAATTGAACATATAACTCATAAAAGAGTAAATACAGCATAGTGGCCAAATCTAAACTTTGAAGCCACAAGAAGTCCAACATTGTTAACCATGTTTAGTAAATTAATTCTGTATAGGAAAATGGTAATGTGTGGTAAAAATATTTTGTCAATTGTGTCTCTAGACAATTGATTGTCTGTAAAAATATTACCAAGAAAGGCTTTGATTGAATATTAATATCATGACCATCATATGTAAAATTTAGGTTGCGATTGTTTGTGGGTCCTTCCACAACAGCTCTTAAGATCACGCAGTTTAAAAGACTATAGGTATGATTTGCTTCTTTGCATGGTGGAAGTGTATTGTGATGACCTTGATACTCTTTTCCAATAAATATCAAGGGTCTTAGAATGGTAACATGATGACTGATGTAGGATTTGTGTAGCTTCATTTTTAATCTATAGAAATCTCATAATGGCTAGTGTGAATTCTTGCAAGGGTAATCTTGGTATGTAACCCAGTCATCTATTTGTGTGAGTCTTCTGTTGGTTAATAAACAAAATGAAAACACACAAAGCTGTAGACTTTTATTGTGTACCTGCAAACTTAAACTTTCGCTTTAATCTGCTCTTAGTCAGCACACTACAACATCAGTGTGTATTTTTGTCATGGAGATTTTTGTATTGTTGCATGAAAATCTGTAGGCAATTAAAAGAAACATTTGTAGTGTGTGAAAAGCCTTTAAACTGAATTGCAAATACTCTAACTGGGCAATATTTAGCATAAATTTAAAGGCTCGTAAGTGGGGTTGGCAACAGAGCAGAACAGATATGGTGAGAGGTTTCTTAAATCCATGGTGAAATAGTTTCTTTCATCCCTTTTAGGACGTAACAGTACGTTATTAAAAATGTGTGCACTGTCTGACAGAAGAGGTTGCAGGTGGCTGGGGGTGGAAGGTCATAGCATGTCATGAAACAATTGGCCCTATGCCTTGTTTACTGTGCCCTTCAAAACAACATCCAGCCATGTTTAACTAATCTTGGTCATCAGAGGCTTTTAGTACGTTGTGTTGCATTCTCTGCAATGTTTACTCAAATATTCTCTCAGAAAACATCCCATCAGGGTGTGCCTTTAGAAAAATGAAATGTAGACAAACACCCCCCACACTCCCTTAATTACACAACGATGACAGAGAGGACAGCGACTAAGCATAACAATTTGGGGGTTGTGAAGCATATTTTGAGGTTGGGAACGGCGGGGAAAGCAGATTGGCCATTACCCTTGAAAGGGTATCAATTTAGGGGGTAATAACTAGTTGTGTTTGGGACAGTAATGTGCCGAGATGGCTCCCCTGATGGAGTGGGAAGTGACACAAAAAGATGTAACTGGTGCAGATGTTTATTAAATGGGCTGTAACAAGGAGAGATTGGATTCCAAGGGGAGATCATTGCTTAAGTCAAAACAGAGAGCCTAATGACAATACAGCAGTCTGGAAATGATGGCAGGTTATTAGGGACCTTATTAAATATGGAGGGGTGCTCCTGTCGGCACGCCTTGTCGAGTGTTGTTTATTTAAATTCCCTATAATGGATCTGCCACATCTGGCAGAGGTGTTTCAAGAAAGATGGTGGAGTGGTTTTGAGTTGGACGTGCTAATATCCAAGATTGGAAGGTATAGCAAGCTATTATACCCCATATACATATATGTGTGTGTATGAGTGTGTGTTTGTGTCCTGTGTAATTGAGTGAGGTAAACTGGTTTAGGAGCTTGGTCACAGGTATTCAACCGGGTTTAATATGATTGACATTTCCTCTCTGCCAGTAGTCTTGAGGTTAGAGATGATGTGAAAAAGGTGGCATCTGTTTGCCAATGTGCATGTCCTGCAAAATACTGCTGAGGGAAATGAATAACAGAACAGTTGAATTGTTTGGAACATGCTTAAAGACCACATGTGACCATATCTTCCTGAGCTGAAAGTAAAAGTTGGTTGTTCATTAAACCTTCGTATGTTGGTACCTTCATATTTAGTCCACTGAATCTATCCATGGTCTTATGACAGCTATGCAGGTTGGATCCACAAAACCTCCACCACGCCTCCATCTTAAATAAAGATGTCTCACGCAAAACCCAGACAAGGTCTGTCTGCAGCCCTCTGCATGGAAGCTTTGCCCAGGGATGCTCCATCAATATAAAACGCGCTCCCTCTATTCCAAATCATTCTTCAGCACGTATAATTCTTTTGGACTACTCCCTTGTTCTACAGGTTGCAATAGTAGACAAATATTTTTGATTATTTACACAGATTGCATATTCAGAAAGATATAATGGCCTGTATCAGGGCTTTGTCCTAATTTAATACTACAAAAAAAGTCATGTAAAACATACAATTTCTTTTAAATTATTATGAAGTCATAAACTTGTAAACCGTGGCTAATGTTTGTCATATTGATCACGTGTGCTAGGTAACTTCAGTTGCTAAGTTACGGCTCCAAGATTAATTTCCATGGGGAAACTCCGAGTTTAGAATTTTAATTACGCAAACACTTATTATTTAGTTACAGCTACACTTTATTATTTTTTATTTAAATGCCAATGCATGTATTCAAACAAGTGTATACTAGAGTACCTGTGAGTATGCTATTGTGTTTAAAAATATTCAGCAGAGCTAAATAAAGAACTGTCTGTTTGAACAAGTAGGCCTACAGCATTTGCTCTATACAAGAAACACTATGCCCAAAAAGGCAGGTATTTGAGGCCTGAGACATGTGTGAGCAAAGAAGAGTGCAGGCAAACCATGGTAGGATGGAGTCACTTGAATTTTGTTGTGGGTTTATTGGGCTAGTTTCCAAAATGCACGCTTATTTGGGCTTGTGTATTGTATTGACCATGAGACAGAAGAATACAGAAGCCTTTAAATGAAATAAAAGCTGTAATATCACCATCTACTAGGTTAGAGTGCAGTTTAGTCTAACATTTGACATCTAGTCGTAGCTAATATTGCCTTCTACAGGTTTTTCATAGCACTTAATCTTTTATAAATAGGCAAATGTATTCAAATTCAGAAAGTGAGTGTGCAAAAGCTACAATTAGTTTTGTAACTGTTGATGACAACGCAATGCGAGGCACATACTGCCTCAGATGCCACTGTTTTTGTCAATGATGGACAAAACACAAATCTCTCCAATTGCTCTTCAAAAACCTTGTAACTACATTCCAGCTTGCTTTTGTTAAAATATTGATAATATAATGACACCTGCAAGCATCTGAACATATCTAAAGGCACAATACCACCTTGTGCCAACACAGAGTTGTTTTCATTTCCTAAAAAGATACAAGGTTTCCACCGAACAGCATCAACATAAAAAAAGTCTGGGGTCCCATTAGTGATGTATGTTATACCTCTTTTCCTTTGAGTAGTTTCTGTTGGTACTCACATGATCATCATTTCATTCAACTCTCTCCAATTCCAAGTAACATAATGTTCTCAGCTCTCCTAAGAATAGGGCTACAGTTTCTGCCAACAATGTACAATCTGCCCCTTGTTGTGAATACACACTCTTCATTTAAGGACTCCAACACTTTTTTGCCTGACGTGGCCACCTTCTAGTGCAGTCTGGCTCCTACATAACAAAAGCACAAATTCACAAACATTCAATGGCAAGGGGAAGCTTAATGTTTGTGTGTTATCTGGTGTACCAAACATGCTCATTGTGGAAGTTAGCTGCTCCTTTCACTGCTGCGTGGAGCAGCTGCTGCTCAGAAAACATATCAGCACTGGTTATAGACAGATAGTACAGATTGCACTCCTGCACAAGCCTAAGAGGAAGCAGTCCAAGGGTTTCGGCTCGTTGGATCTGTCGTTCTGTATGTGGCCAGCATTAGTAAAAAACGGATAGTGATGGCTTGTTTCCCTCTGCCATAACCCATCACTCTCTGCCTCTGTTTCTGCCGTCTCCATCCTCTTTGCATCCCCCCCGTCTTCCCCCCTCAACCCCATCTCTCCTATCTCCTTTACTTCCCCCGTTAATTGCTCTCCCCCTCTTCTTGCCTTCTCATTCCCGCCTTCCGCTGTGACCGTCTGTGTCACATTCCCTTGCTTCTCGGTCCAACATATCCTGGCCGTCACCTCCTCACTGCTATCTCACCGGCTCCACCCCACTCCTCACACCTTTCCCTCCCTCGAATCTCTCCTAACGGGCAACCTCTTGTGATTCTTCCACCCGACTCTCCCCTCCACTACTCTCCATATTCCCTTACCTGTGCTCCTATTCTGGCACCGTCGTCCCTCTCATCCCTTTCTCTCTTATCCGCTCTCACATCTCCTTCTTTCAAAACGGCCCTTCCCTCTGTCCACCCCCCCCCCCCCCCCCCCCCCCCCCCCCCCCCCCCCCCCCCCCCCCCCCCCCCCCCCCCCCCCACACACGCTCGCACTTCTTCTTCGCCTCCCGTTCCTCCCCCACAGGTGGCGTGTGCATTGCCCAGTCGCTGAAAATCCCCAGGGAGCCTAAGCTGGGGGAATTTGACAAGCTCATCCTGCGACTGCTGGAGACCTCCAACGCCCGAGCCGTCATCATGTTTGCCAATGAGGACGACATCAGGTATGTGTCTCCGTCACATGTGCGCACAAGCAGACACACACAGGCTTGCACTTTTGCATGCACACACAGACTGTGCGATCCACACACCAACGAGTCAAGTGTTTTGCCTTAACCGTCTAATCCAGAAAGATCTTGTGAACTCAATTAACTCCGGGACACTGGGTAAGAGGGCCTTGTCTATTTGCTGGAGTGCCTTCCATATGTTGGACTCAGGGGTTACCTCGCCTTTCTCTGATTAAACTTGAGTTAAGCTGCAATGTTAACCTGCTCCCGTCGAATATAACAACTGACCCAAACAACTACATCCTGATGGAGGGGGTACAGAGCTAAATTTTCCTTGGTCCACTACCTAAACTCAGCATCAGAGGGTAATTAGTTAACTTAGTTCTCCAAGTTCCTGAGGAGCCACTCTACTTTTCTATTACAGTCGTATTATGCCAGATCTCCCTTGGTGTCGGAAATGTTGGGAGAGGGTGACTTTGTCGCAATCAATACTTTAATATGGCTTTGTTTCGCATTTACCAATTTTCTTAAATAGCAACATGGAAGCCATCAGTTTAAATGAGCTTAACTGGAGATTAGATACATATCTCAAATAGCAGAGTTTCATATATTTATCTCTTTAATGGGATGCTGCTGTTAAAATCCGATCCATACAGGAAGTGAATCAAAGGTTGTGCTGGAAATTGTGTCTTACACCTATTACTTCTTCCCACAGGCGTATCCTTGACGCAGCCAAACGCCTGAACCAGACTGGTCACTTTCTGTGGGTGGGCTCAGACAGCTGGGGCTCCAAGATCTCCCCTGTGGTTCAGCAGGAGAGAGTGGCAGAGGGGGCAGTCACCATCCTCCCCAAGAGAGCCTCTGTGGACGGTGAGGGAACAGCGTGGGTCTTACCCTGCCAACAGTAGGACACAACACCGGGTTCTATAGCAATTTGACACGTCCAAACATAATGATGTGATGCGTCAAGCTGATGTTTTATGAATTAACCGTGAGACTTTCGTACTCGGTTTTCATTAATCATCCTCTTTATTTTCTTCCTTATCACAGCTTTTGATCGCTACTTCCGAAGCCGCTCCCTTTCCAACAACCGAAGGAACGTATGGTTCGCTGAGTTTTGGGAAGAAAACTTTGTGTGCAAGCTAGGGATGCATGGCAAGCGACCTGGGAGTCCAAAGAAGTGCACAGGTACAGCATGTTCTTTCTTGTGCACTGAGTCTGTAACGGGGTTTTACACCACTCTGAAAAAGGTGTGTTGAACTGTCTTCAAACTCATGTCCGCAAGTAACTCAAAGTAAAGGGAAATTACCCTAATCTGAGCTGTGGTTTCCACACAAGGAATCAACATTATCTGGAGACAAGGTACCAGTGCCCTCGGGCAACCAGACAGTTAATGCTTTCCCCCAGTGTAAACCTGGCTACATAAAATGTGCACTGCCAAGGTCTGGTGGAATCTTAAAGACTTTCTGATGTCCAAGCGAATTGATGCCATGATTGTGGTATGTGGTATGTGGTATATAAAGTGTGAAGTACCAAGGAGATATGACCTTTGACACCATACAACATCCAAGTACTATTTGCATTTACCTCAGTTTGCCTCAATTCTAAGCAGATTGACTCATGACCAAAGAAACAGCACTTACAGTACGCATAAATGCTTAGGAGTCAGTCAGCTCAAAAATAATCCCAAAGGAATCTCACTTTAATATATCTGGGAATATGTAGGTGAAAGAGTCTGCTTTAGCTAGAATGTAAAACATCCAGTTGGCAGTCTTTGAATGCATGTGCCTGAGGCACAAATGACTCTATTTCAGAGACATGCTGTATGTCTGTAGACGTAGATGAATTTATTTGTGTTGTAGACCAATGGAGACAAAGGAGATCCACAAGCACTGTGTCTCTATTTCTTCATTTTCATGGCAATTACAGAACATGTATTCTAATATTTCCCTTTCTTAATTTTTTTTAAAGTAAAAAAAAAAAAAAAAAAACAACCACATCATGAAATGAATACAAAAAGAATTGCCACTGATGGAGTGTAAAGTTTGGACTGTTCAATGCTCTAAATGCTAAGCATTTTGTTTGTACCAAATATGCCATTAATTATTCATTTAAATATATGGATAGAACCAGTGCCATGGTTTTGCTATTCTATTCCCGACTGACTTGAATTTAATTCTTGCATAGCTACCAAATGTTTGAAACGGGTAACTTTTATGATTTATTTTTTGCATAAGTGTGTGTCTTTGCATGTGTTTCTTTATGTCTGTATTTATGTGTGTGGTGGAGACTTTTTGATATGTTGTGTTTAAATAATTTCATAATAACAGTTTTTTTTTTTTTTTTGATTGATAATGTGTCACTTAAAAAGCAATGAATAAGCGCACACCTTCTTTCATTGTGTCTTTTATAAAATTACAATATCAAACAGTGGCCTTGATTTCCCTCCACTACTCTTTCAATAAAAACTCTCTCCAATCCTTCACCACTTTTCTGACCAACTATAAATCACAATTTTGCTTGGTTTGCAGTTGTTTTCGTATGGGTCTATTAATATCAGTGTTGTTGAGCATTTTATCACTCACAAAAACTCCCTGTCCCTGGATGTTGTGCCTGATACGTGTCCCAGACCACATTTACTCTGTTGTTATGGCACAGTGATGTAAAGTAATAAGAGTAATTATGGGGCTATCTCCTTCTCTTTCCCTCTTTCCTCTTTCGCTCTCTCTTTCGGTTTGCTCTTTATGTGCATTCGGATGCACACAATGCTCCAGTGCTGATAGATATGTCTGTGCACAGCGCACAGCAAGACCACATGATCATCGTCCTCTTTTTTTTAAAGGCAGTTTGGGAAGTCATCAAATCATGACAGCGTGACAAAAATGCGACACATTCTGTCAGAAAACAAAGCGGAGGCGCCATGATCCAGCAAGAGCAAGTGGCGCGCGCTAACTTTTATCTGCTGGAAATTAGAAAAACACGTTGCGACTGAGGGAGACAGCTTGAGCAGCCTGAAGGTCTTGCGAGATGAATTCCACATCACTTAGCTTAGCACATATAGCGCTTGTCTGCTGAGAGTTGCATTGTGCTGACTACAATGTCTCCACTGTGTGGGCGAAAAAAACTGTAATCCTTGATGATTTTTAGGAGTTTTTCTGGAACACAGGCACATTGGGCCAAATCCTCGGAAGACATGTCCGACACACCAAACAGGATTTGGAAAGTGTTGAGAGTAGCCGGGCAGCGAGACTGAGAACATGAAAAAAAGAAACAACAATGTCAGCTTTCCCATAAATCCCATAAGTATTGTATCCCCTTCCATTATGAAGCTCAAGTCATTTTGCCTGAGCAAGGTAGACAGTTTGAAAGCTGTTTGCCACTGTCAGAGGCACTCCAGGCTTTTTAGTTGTATTCTTTCCTTGCTGCGGGAGTGAGGAGAGCTGCTTGAATTGATTTTATTAACAACTCAAGATTGAGTTTTAGTGCCATGAGGAGAGGAGCTGTATGGGCATATTTTATCTGAAACTGTCGCTGTCTGCAGAGTAATCATGTAACAAGACAAACGGCTACATCAGCATCACCTCTGGTCTTTGTCCACCTGTGTTGTTTGTGTGTGTGTGCACTCATTTTTCAGTTTGTAGCCATTTCAAAATCACACCTGAAAACCTGCCTCTCCTGAAAACATAAAAAAAAAGAACTACTGGCATGCTGGAGAACGCATTTTTATTGTCTTTGTTTCACACCTTGTTTGCAGACATATGAACACTTGCTTGTGTAATTATAGACTTTTTATGCATGCAGATGTTTCTCCATAGGCCTATTCTTGACTGATCACAGCTCATGTTAATATTCACGATTTCTCCAGGAAATAGAAGTAGTTACAGATAAAACTAAAATATATGGAGGTTGTGTTGTAGTAACAAGTGAAATTGGTGCTAGAACTACTGGCACTAGTTGCATTGAAATCTAATACATGTTGAACAGCTGTCCAAGTATGGTCGCCCACCTGGCAACCACTAACGTCCAGTCAGCCTCTGTTGAGCAATATTCACATGGTTTATTTTTCCCTTGCGTTTCCATGCTCCATCATTTTCATATCAGAAAACCATCTCAATAGGTTTCTATCTACATAAAACGTACAGACCAAAAAATCGAAATCCAACTCAGCCTTGGCATGGCTATTTGAAAACACTTCCTTATGAAGGGCTTAGACTAACCTATGTAACAGCTCATTGGTTACATACAGTCCATGTACAAGGGTTGTAAAAGTCATGACAAAGGAGTTTTAGGAGATGGTACCGAATTCACTGCAATATGATAAAAGTATGGAAATATTGAGTCACATCTGATGCAAAAATATGCTGTTATGTTAAGTGAAAGTGTGTCTGGCATGTTAAGTGCTCTGTTAGATTGTTTATCTGTGTATTTGGATACCTCTTAGCTCATGCCAAAGCAGCAGCTAATCTTCCTGGGATCCACAGGAAACGACAAATAACAAAACAATCAACCACTGATAGACCAGAACAGTCGCACACATACAAGAATAGACTGCACACAATGTGTGTAGATGTGCGTGTTAGGTTGTGTGTCTACTATTAGAACCAAAATACCTCACATAACGTCTTGATATTATCTTAATTTAGATATGAGATATTGCCAAAATATACTAAACAATATATATAAAACACAAAACAGTACTCGACACCAACACAAAAGCGAATTAAAAAGGAAAAAGTGCATTCACTACTGGAATACTAAACAATATGTTGGTAAAAAAAACAGCAATAACAAACATGTAACACTATATGAAATAATAGAAAGACAACTTTAATGTGTTTAGTGTTTACAAATTCAAGGACCAAAATAAAAAAATGGCATACTGTCTCTAAACATCTACATGTGTAAAGTAGGGTAACAGCAGTCATACAATACTCAATCCTTCAACACTGTCTCCTCTTCACCCATCTCCCTAGGAGTCCAAAAAAAAAGGTT